>PVKH010036970.1:0-11519 GCA_004027955.1 Chaetophractus vellerosus | reverse complement strand
TTTGCCCTGCCCATGGTGGCTCTGCCCCACCCACAGAGGCTTGCTGTTCTCAAGGAGGTCTGCCCGCCCAGAGAGGTCCCTGAGAACCGAACCTGGGGCCTCCCATGTGGTGAACCGGCACCCTATCCACTGGGCTATGGCCGGCCCCCTCTATTTCTTATAATTGTTTATATTAAATCTAACCTGGCCTTGCACTCTCTTTTAAAATTTGTGATTTCTTTCAATCTATTTTTCTATTTATTTTACAATTTTACAATAAAGTTCTCTTTAAGAGCAGAAAAAAAAGCCAATGATTATACACTTTGGATAATTTGAATGGTATGTGAATATATCTCAATAAAACTGCTTAATAAACAAATAAATAATTGTGCAAGGATAGCCAGAAATAACAGCTATGTACAGCAGGAGAAACAGAGAGATTGAGAGGGGAGGAATTTCCTTGTTTGTTTTTCTGTTTTTTGTTTATTATTATTATTGAAATAATGAAAACGCTTTAATAATGATTGAAGTGATGAACACAAAACTATGTGATTATAGCAAATACCACTGATTGTACGCTTTGGATAAATTGTATGCTTTATTAATATGTATCAATAAAATTAATTTGTTTAGAAAAAATAGGGTGGGTTGGGGGAAAAATACACCAAATGTAAGATATGGACTATAGTTAGTAGTAATATTTTGACGATGCTTTTGCATAGCTTGTGATAAATGTATCACAACAATGCAAGGTGTTGGTGGAGGGGTGATGTGTGGGACCCCTGTATGATGTTATGCGTGTTTATTTTGTAAGTTCACAACTTTTACTATACACTTATTGTTTACACATGTTCATATATGAATGATATACTTCAATAAAAAATAAAAAAATAAGAAATACACTATACAATGTACTGTATAGCTTTACCAAACATAAAAAAAAGAAAGAGATCAGAAAACTACAAATCTCCTCCAGTGATTCCAGTTCTCAGTTACAAACTGTCCCTAAAAGTTAAACAAGTTCATATCTTCACATTTTTATGTAACACAAATGCCTACTCTAACACCATGCACTTAGTAACTGCTTAATATATAAATACATATTATAATATAAATTTATAACTAGTATAAATTTTATGTGCATTTATGCAGATGCATTAATATGAACTCTGAATTTGGAAATATTAATAATCCAAATCTCTTTCTAACTAAAGGAAAAGTTTGAATCATTAAGTTACAACTACCAGTTTTAATCGTATTCTACTCATTTATTTGGAAAGGTCTTATTTGCAATTTTAAGAAAAATTCATAGTTTGCTAATGTAATTTATTTGCAAAATAGAGGCAATAGTGTTAATCATAGGGTGCTAATGGAAAAAATACACCTAATGCAAACTATGGGCTATAGTTAACAGTAATATTTTAATATTTGCTCATCAATTGAAATAAAGGTACCACACCAATGCAAAGTGTTAACAATAGGGAGTATATGGGAATGTTGTATTTTTCTTTGCATGACTTTTATGTAAACCTACAACTTCTCTAATTAAAATTTTTTTACAATAATTAAATGTATATGTATTATGCTAAGTGAAAGAAACCAGACACAAAGTACTACATATTGTATGATTCCATTTGTATAAAGTGTAAATACGAAAAAATCTGTAGAGACATAGGGCTGGGGAAGAGTAGGATTGAGAGGGGACTGCTAAAGGGTATGAGGTTTTTCTTTTTGGAGTAATGAAAATGTTCTAAAATTGATCATAGTGATGAATACATACTCTGTGATAATACTAAAAACCATTGGTTGTATACCTTGGATGGACTCTATGGTATGTGGATATATCTCAATAAAGCTGCTTCAAGCAAACAAACAGCTACTTTGAGATGTCACTACAGACTCTCCCCCCACCCCCGAATTGATAAAATCAGAAAGAATGACATGATTAAGTATAGAGAAGAATAGGGATCAACAGCAATTCCCATATACTGCTGGAAAGAGTGAAAATTGGTATAATCATTCTGAAAGGCAGTTTGACATAATCTACTAAAGAGGAACCTACATAAACCCTATAATCCTGCAATTCTAGCCTAGGTATACAGCCGACAGATATGCTTGCACAAGCACACCTAGAGACCTGTACAACATTAGTCAAAGCAGGGGACCACCCAAACATCCATCAACAGTAGGATGGGTGAAAAGTTGAGATATAGTCATAACAATGGAATATACAGCTTTGAAAACAAACCATAGTTACAAATAACATGGATGACTCTCACAAATGTAATGTTGAAGGAAAGGAGGCAGTCACCAAAGAAAGTATGCAAAAATAGAGTATACAGTTCTCCACTCATAGGTGATAAAAGAAGAAAGGAAAACAAGGAATTGATTACCAGGAAATTCAGAGAAAGATTACTATAAGGAATGGAGAGCAAGTTGTGATTGGAAAGGGGTGTCCAACGGTTTCTGAGGTTGTGATAATGGCCAATTTCTTGACCTAAGTAGTGTTTCCATGAGTATTTGCTTTATTAGAATTCATGGAGCTGTACATTTATGTTCTATTTACTTTCTGGTATGTGTGTTACATTTCACAATTTTTAAAACTTTTTTAAAAAATGATGTTTAGGACAGATTTACATTTCTACTATGAAGATATTTTTTGCACCCCATCTTCAGAGTAGGTTTTATGTGAAACTTCCCTAAAGTGATGGGCTTTGCGCAGACAACCCTGTGTGCCCCAGCCAAGCCCCTGCCCAAACGCCTTTCTGTGTGGAAGGCTTTCCAGGTACATTCTAGGTGAAAATGAATAGTAGTCAGAGCAAGCCTTTTAATATGTAGATCAGGTCATGTAACTCCTCTGCTCAAAGGCTTCCAGGGATTCCCCATTTCACTCAGAGGAAAACCTAAAGTCTTTATAATGGCTGTAAATGATCTGTGACCCCAAACCACCTTTGCCTCTCTGATTTTCAAATGGGGCACTCAGTCTCCCACCTTTCTTTAGCTGTTCCTGCCTCCCAAAAAGCTCTTCTCCCAAATATTCACTTGGTCTACCTCCTCACCTCCTTCAGGTATTTTTCTCATGGAAGCTAACCCTAGCCACTTAATTTAGAATTGTATGGTAGCTTGAATTAAGTACCCCCAATTTAGACAATTTAGAAATGTTCTTGATATTAATCCACAGTCCTGTGGGTGTGAACCCATTGTACATAGGACCTTCTCAAGGTGTTCTTTTCAGGTAAGGTGTGGTCCAATTGAATGAGGGTATATAGTGATCCATGCTTATAAAGAGAAGAAACCAGAAGCCAGAGGTTGGGGAAAGCCACACAGGGAGGAGCCAGAAGCCAGTGGGCACTGCAATAGCAGCACAAGGAGAGAAAGACTTCACCGCGTGACAGGTGGCAGAGATGCAAGCCAGGGAACCCCAAAGACTGAGACGAGCCAGCACCACATGCTACAGACTTCAGGGAGGAAGCATCCCCTTGCTGATGCCTTGGTTTTGTACTTCTAGCCTCTGAAACCGTGAGCTTATTCTTTAAGCCAATCCGCTATGTAGTATTTGTCATAGCAGTGTAACAGACTAAGATAAACTGTCACCTCTTCTGCTTTACTTTTTCTCTACCACTTATAACCTTCTAACATACAATATAATTTACTTTTTTACTAACATGTTTTGCCTATCACTCCCTGCTGAAAGGTAAGCTCTACGAAGGCAGGAATTTTTGTCGTTTTTGTTGACTGTGGCATACCGCACATTTAGCAGAGTGCCTGGCATGTGGCAGTGGCAAAATAAATATTTGTTGAATGAAAAACAAGTCAGTAATACAATTTCATTAAGTCTCTGACGTATGCAATATTGTTTGTCCTACTGTGGAGGTTATTAGAATCAGTAGAAAAGACAGGTGAATCAGGCTCTGGGGCTATATAGTCTTCTAGATATTTGGAAACCCAATAAATTAAATCCCTGCTTATAATCTACATGGTACATTTTAAAGAGAACTGCTATAACTATAAAGTGGTCTATTATTCTACATATACATTACCATTTCTTAGAAAGGATCTCCGTGACTGTCCTCCATTGAGCGGAGGTAAGTTCTTCTTTTCCTGGCTGACAAACGTATCCCATTTCACCTTGTCACAACCACCTAGTTCCTTTACTTTCTGCAAACAACTTTCCAAGTACTCCACTGGGTCTTCAGGTTTAGAACACATTAGTCCGTTCAAAAGGCTCTGAAATATAACAACAAAGTATGTCCAAGTAAAATATGTTTTCAAACCACCTGTTTTTAAAATAGTGTTCTATCCCATCTTCGAATTCTGGGTTGTTTTTGTTTTTTTCATTTGTCACTTATGATCTGACTAAGACAACCCCTCAAATTTCTTGATTAATCGGGTTTTAGCTCAGACTTCTCTGTCTGTAAACAAATCAGGCAAGCATATAGTTTAAAATGGAAGAGCCCGAGCAAAGTGAGATAAAGTGCAGCATGTGAAAATGCCCTTAGTCATTATTTACTCCACTTCTACTCATACTTAAAGTCTCTAAGCCCCTGTTTCATCATCTGTAAAATGGGGATAATAATATCTACCTCATAGAGGGTTTTTTTTGAGAATTAAAGAAGTTACTATTTGCACAGTGTATATAACAAACCCTGGTACATAGAAGTATCCAATAATGTTGTTGGTGGTTGTAGTTATTATTACTATTATCATTTTCATTATTATTATCAGGAAGTCTTCCCTGAACCTCCAGGTTGGCCTGTGGACCCCCTTTTCTGTGCTCCCAAGGCACCCAGCATAAACCACCAAATTTATCATTTATACTGAAATCATCAGCTTATGTGTCAGTCTCCTCTTCTAAACTATAACTCTTCAACAATACAAAGAAGCTCTTATTTATTTTTTAATCCCCAGCACCTGACACTTTCCCTGACACATGGTAGGTACATATTGAACTGTTTTCTGATTAGGAAAAAAAAATCACTCAAAACGTGAAGTCTGAGGTTTAAAAAAATTGCTATTTGATATGTAACAAGTCACCACAATATCCACTGAGATTATGAGGGGGGAAAAAGCACGAGCCTGCTATTACTCTTTCTGTTCCTAGTGTTCAATGTGTCGCATATACTAGTTTCTAAGAATACCACAATTATGGAAATGCTGACTCCTGGGAACTGGACTGATGTGCAAGAGATTTCCCTTTTGTGTATTTCAGGAAAAAGGCACAGAGAATTATTATCACCAATACACATTATTAGTGCATAAAACATGCCTTTTCCTAAATTCAGTATTCTAATTTCAAATTATTCTTCTGTAATTGGGCCAAGCATGGTAGGTAATTCTTACTAGGTGCATTTGTTTTCTGAAAACCTAAACTGTGAGATAGAGTGTATACTTCTGTCAGAGGAGATCAACTGTGGAGGAAGAGGGAAAAACTAAGTTGGGCATCTGCATCCAGTTTGTATGTCACGATCTGTGCTATATACACACACACTACAATTTTAATCCTGACATTCTTCATACTGATACAGTTAACAGTAAGTCAGTGCTTACTCTGTGTTTTTATATTTGTTATTTTATCTAATACACTGTCAGCCCTATGGAGTGTTATTTCCCATCTTATAGATGAGGAAATCATGACTCAGAGATGATAGAGACTTGCTCAAGGTTACTCAGCTAAGAAGTGGTAGGTACAGGGTTCCAATCCAGATGTTTCTGATTCCATAACCCATATATTCCTCTCTCTACATCTTTCTAAAGTATGATGTTGGGTAAAAGAAAATACCAGATTCTTGTGCCCCATACATAATCTATCTACAATATAAATAACTTTAAAAAAAGATTGTTACATCTTTTTTTACTCTTACCATTCCCTAAAATGGGTGACCATACTCAATGAAGGTTTTTTTTTAACTGTAAAATATACATTTTGAGCCTCTCTAAACAAAATTGATTCCCTAAAGAACATTGATTTTCAAAGGGGAGAATGGACTCCACTCTTTCATGAATAATTTAAATCCTTTCTTTTAAATCAGCCACTATCAGGAAATGAAGATAACCAGCAGGCCTTATTACTGTACTCAGTTTCCTTGAGTTAAACCTTTGAGGTTCTGAATAACCGAATTTGGCTTTCCAGAGTATTCAAATTAATTACCAAATCTCTGCTATAAGGTACAGTAGCACAAGATCAACATATACAGCATTAGATTAGCTACAATTGAGAACTCACCACAAAATCAGGGGAATGTGTTTTGTTCAACACTTCATCTAAAAATGGGAACACATTTCAAACTTGAACCAACCAGAGATTTACTATTTGACCTATGTGATGTTTCAAATCAGGAAGAAATCTGAAAAAGTCAGTCAGGTATCTCTTACTTGACAACATGTAGATTTAATAATCAGCCATTTGGTCTATAATGGTGTTGAATATCCACAGCTGAGGGGTCAATATTTTGGGTTTGATAGTTATCCGATTATTAAACTTTGTATACTGAAAATATTATGGGTTTGAGGAAGAAAATCCGCCTTGGAAACCTAAAGCATTTGGTTTTGCTGTTTACACAATCACATGGAGAACTGCCAGGTTTTGCTTCCCTCTTGTGCTGTGCACAGCAGAGATCCATCTTCCTGGGAGCCTTCAGAAGTCACCAGCACTCTCCCTCCTTCTTCCCATTGTCCCGGATTGAATCTAAGCACATTGTGTTACTGCATTTCACCTAAGCAAGTTCGCTTCCTTTTCTTGGTGTATACTATTTTAAAACATCTCATTCATCTGCAGAAAAACATAAAACCTGAACAAAAATGCCTGCCATCACTTATGTACATACACAGAGTATATTTTCATGAACAAACTATCAAACATTCTTGGTGGTTACCTTCCACCAAGGAGGAAAAACAGTACCCACATTTATGAAGAAAAAAGATGTACTGTTTAGCAACACTTTGCAAGCAGGTGACTGTCCTACAGATGTTTCTAACTATTCTTTTAGAAGTGTGGGAATGAAATTAACCTCAGTAGTAATGTTTGTGACAAAAACCTTCAGTTCCTCATCTTCATTTCACTTTGTGAATTTTTTTAAAGAAAGGACAACTCTTAAGAATTCTGCACACTCCTAAAATTGTCCTTACACAACCATACTGATTCTTTTCATATGAGTAAAACACTTGCTAGATTTGGGTTTCACATACAAAGCTTGAGCTCAGTGGGTAGTTTACTTGGAAATCTTGTCTTCAGATGAACCTGCCAAGGGTGACTTATAGAGATGGGAGAGAATGAAAGTCTATAATTAGAGTGGCCCATTTTAAAGATAGTTTGGGAAAATTGGGACAGAATTATTTTCTCAAGTGGTGTTTTAAATTCCTTTTAATAGAACAAACAAACAAATAAAAAAAAAAAACGGGAAAAAGAATAACCCATGGCTGTTAATTACTATATCAGTCAATGATATATGGGGCCAGGTTTGCAGTGAATGGATTTTCCCTTTCAGGCTCGCCCTATGAAGCTTGGCTCGCTCCCATTTTTTTTTTTTTTTTTTTCCTTTTAACCTAAGCAAAAGCACACAGGATTCAGGAATGTTCATAAATTCAAATATGGAGAAAAGGAAAGGAAGCAAAACGACCCCCCGACGGAGGCTGTGGCTTACTACTAACCGAGGTTCCTGTAGCTCACCCCTCAAGCCTCACATCACATTCTCTGAGTGTTCCCCCACCCCCCGGGACTTGTATGCCAATGAAGCTGTGATGCTATCTGAAGCCCGAGCAACAGGAGTCACGGCTTATCTCTAGGTGGGTTGGAGAGGATGGGTGAAAGCTGGGGCCGGGGAGGTAAGGTGGGAGAACATCCCTTCCATTGCCACAGGAAAACGTGCTCAGGAGTTCATTCACTGACAGCACAGAGCAGCGCTGGGTGCTTGTCACTAGGGAGGTAGCTCTGCACATGATCCGCTGGGATTTGTTTTCTGTATCTCCATCTCCCTTCTCCAAGCTATCCCTACCGCGGGGTCCCGAGCCTCGGCGCGTGGAGGGACCAGGGCACTCGACCCCTCAGTTTCGCGTTCTTGCTCGCGACTGGGCGTCGCGTACCCACCTGGCCTGGCCCCTGCCTCCAGAGACCGCTACCGGGCCGCTGCTTGCAGCCCACCGTGTGTGTCCCCAACCGCGAGGTTTGGTTCGCTGGGTGAAGTCCAGAACCCGGCTAGAAGACTGAAACTTGATCTGCGAGATGCGGGTTCTGAGCCCAGCCTTCGGACAAGGACCCCGGCAAGCCACGGGAAAAACGGCCACTGCTGGGCGAGCGGGCGAATGAGCTTCTGTGCCCTACAGGGGGAAAGTGGGACGGGACTCTGCTTCCCCACCCTGAACCCCGGGATGCCTTCCCCCCACCCTCCCACTCCTCTCTCTCCCCTAGCTCCCTACCTCGAAAAGCTGAGGGATTTCTCTGCGGGCCAGATACTCCTTGGCCTCGTTGGTGTTCATGGCTGTGCCGCGCGTGCCTTGAAACGCAGGGTGGGGTAAGATCCCGGGTTGCAGCGACCTAGGCTGGGGCTGGCGGGGTCAGCGCCGTGCACGGGTGCAGCCCTGGTTCTCTCACGCAAACACTCAGGCGCACAGCCCTCTCCGCGGTGGCTAGGGTCCGCTTCGCGTCTCCCCAGTGCTGTGGTTTCTGCACTCCCACTGTCCCCGCGCCGGTGCAGGTCCCCGCGCCGGAGCGCCGGCTTGGAGCAGCGGCGCCGCCGCTTCCCGGGCTCCTAGGCAGCGCGGCCGCCGGAGGACGGGCGGAGGGAAAGGAGGAGAGAGGGTAGCGCGGCCAGCGCGAGGTAGCAGCTCACCCGCCTCTCCCGCTCAGCGCGGCGTGCTGGGCGCCTCCCGGAGCCGGGTCTGCGGCGGAGACCAAGTCACGCTATGCTGGCAGGCGCGGGGTGCGGGGGTGGGGGCGGGAGCTCGGTGGGGGCTTGCAGTCACACCCACCCGTGCCGCGCCGCCGCCGGAGCGCCGCGCTTCCCTGTGCACCGTCCAGGGGACGCAGCGACCTAGAACTATGTGGCCAAGGGAACAGGGTCAGGGTCTTTTGAAACCTGCGACCCTTTCACTTTTCTGGACTTGTAAATCCCCCCTCGTCCCCCTCCCCACATTACCCCCGCGTCCTCAAGGAGTTTCTGGGAAGAAACCTAACAGTCACAGACTTCATTTATTCGTAAGGTTAAGGATCTCTTATGATAGTAAGCTGGAGGTAAGAAGAAAGTGGAATTCGAGATGCAGATTCCATCCCCTCCGGGATAATTTCTAGATCTTGACTATATCCTTCAGGAAATGATAGCTGGTTTTGGTTTCTCCCCCATCACAAACCCTTGCGGATTTGGCTATAAGGCTTTAGAGTGAATCTGAAATCTTCAGTAACAGAGGGATTGGTAAGTAGTCAACTAGTTAGTTATATCCACGGAGAAGAATGGGAAGATGGAGGAGAGAAGTGGATGGTGGTGGAGGGTTGGAGAGATCTTAAGTTGGAACCATGCTTAGTAGGTGGAGTGGGTGAGCATGGTTAACTAGATCTAGGAGTGTACAGTCAGTGGACCATGGGCTGTGGGAGCACCCAGAATGAGTTCGGGTGGGGGACCTAAGGCAGTTTTAACTGAGCTTCTTCCTATTACAGACCATGGTCAAGGAGTAACCACCTGGCTCCCAAGATGACTTATTCCTCATTACAAGGTCCTTTCATTGCCTGTTTGATAGATGGTCCATGCTGCCCTGAAAATGTGATCTCTTTAAGTTTAAGGCTTGAATCTGTGGGAGGGTGTGTGTTGGGGATTGAATCGTGTACGCCTCATAGGACATGTTCAAGTCTTAATCTGCATTCCTGTGGGTGTTCCTGTGGGATGTAAACAGTATCTTTCAATATGTTATATTTAGTTAGGGTGTGGACTTATTTGTGATTAGGATTTTCAAAGATCTTTTATAGGTGTGGCCAACTGAATCAGGATGGGTCTTAATCCCTATGACTAGAGACCTGATAAAAGAGAAAATTCAGATGCAGTTAATCAGTAGAAGCCAGAAATCAGTAGAAGTCAGATGTCAAAAGAAGCCAGAGAGAATAGAGAGATCTGGTGACAGAACTGCCATCACCAGAACGCTACCAAAAGGGGGGAAATCATGGCTTTGCTGACATCTTGATTTTGGACTTCAAGCCTCAAAACCGTGAGCCAATAAACTTATTGTTTAGGCCAAGCCATGTGTAGTATTTGTCATAACAGCTCTGACAAACTAAGACTGTCTAAGGGAAAAGAGGTGCTGATAGACACTGGCACCTGGGGTCTGTCTAGAGAGAGAAGCCACACTGCAACTGCTTCACAAATGAGTGTTTCAATGTCCATTTCAAGTTCATCTTTGCAGAACTTTTCTTTGTTCTATTTTTTGTCATACAAGCAACTGCTATTCAAGCCTTGCCTGTATTTGTGGCTTTATTTTACCCAAGAGAAGGAGCTCAAAAATTAATTAGTAAAGTAAATGACATTTTCTGAATACTTTTGAAACTATGTATCATATAGTAGCCTTAACTGAGACAGGTATTTCAATTCCTGGAAATTTGTTTCTGCCCTCAGAATATGCCAAGTCACTTACAGCCCCAGCTCCTGACATTTCTTTACCTTATTGAAGAGCAGGCTATGGCAGTAGTGAAAGCATTGCCTTTTCTTTATAGCACCGGTGCTGGAAAAGAACCAAGGTCCATGGCATGAAGGCTTACTTTGTGAGCAGACAGAGCTGAAGTGAGCCTCCCAGGACTGAAAAGGCCACTTTCTGTGGAACTTTTCAAGGACATCTTTTATAGGCCAAGAATATGGCAGAACACAGCTCACATCTCTACCTTTCAGATCAGTCTTTGAGTGGATACATGATTCCAAGTATACTTTAGCGTAGCTGGACAAACGATGGGCAACTTTCTTTTATAAAGGAAGTCTCCATTGTACTAAACATTCTAGATAGCTTGAAAAGTGTAGTAAATGGAGATATAGCAAGTTTTCAGCTAGCATTAAGCACTGACATTCAGTGTTCCAGAGTGGGGAAAGAGGTGTGAAACGGGCAAGATGTTCATAATAATTTTTGCAAAAAGAGTTATGGACTTGTAGGGAAGAGCTGTATGAGGGAAATATAATGCTTAAAAGCTAGGCTGATGGTTTGGAAGAAAGTAAAGAGAACACCAAATACATCCTTACCATGGGAAAGCTGGCCTGCCAATCTCTTGTGATGAAAATTTTAATGCATGTTACAATTTCTAAGAGTACATAAAGGGCTCATGGCCCTTTGCTCTTTGCTCACTCAAGGATGCATTCCTGTGGGCTCTAACAAATCAAAGTGATTACTACATATCTAATGTCTCCAGATAGAATGCTAGGTCCTTACATATGGCAATTACCTCGACAGACCTCATCCTGGATGAAAAGAAACTTATGCTTTGTTGCAGAGTGGACATTAAGAAGGGCAGAAGATGATCAATAAATAAAAATGCATAAATAACTTCAGATAAACAATAAAAATACACCCCCCCCCCC
>PVKH010036969.1:0-11522 GCA_004027955.1 Chaetophractus vellerosus | reverse complement strand
AAATGCTTTGGAAATTACTGACCTTAAAGCATTCTTTTGCATTGTTTTCTGGTGAGACAGGATTAATCTCTTCATGCAGGGGTTGGAAGGTAGATTCCTCAGGGCAGGGTGGAGGTTGAGCAGTGCATGCTGGAGTTGGGCTGGTACCTGCCTCAGGGCTGGGAGGATGTTCACACTCCCAGGGTTTGGCCAGAAGCTGGGCACTGTAAGCTTTAGTTTGGCTGGTACCCACCTCAAGACTGGAAGGAGGTCCAAACTCCCTGGAGCAGGTTGGATGTTGGGTGGTACAAGTTTGACAAATTGTGGTCTCAACAGGTAGGCCATCACAGGTTTAACTGCTAAAGTCTTAGGATAATTTAGGATTCCAATGTCCTCACCAATATTATCATCATCCCATATGTCTCCAACTAAATCTTCAGAGTTCCACTCCTTTCCAATCAATGCCTTCACTTGAACTTCAGATAACCTGTGGGGTTGAGATCCTAGTTTCTTTTGTAACTCTGCTACTATTTACAATGAAAATCTGAGTTTGGTTCTCAGATATTTCAAGCCTGTGGCTTCAGGAGTCAAGATTTTCTTTCGGAGCACACATAGAAATTTTACATCATTCATGGCACATTTAAGTTGCAAATTTGAAGACTTTAGCTCATCTCTTTCTTTTGTAACTGTACACAGAGTATCTAGGAGGAGCCAGCCAAAATCATTAGAACTTTTGACTCCACAAAACTCAATTAAGGTGTTGAAAACACTCTCACCCAGATCCTTGCTTCTTATAAGCATGGAAGTAGGGGAATCCAGTGATGATATTTTGCATATCTCCATTGCCAACTCATGGCATGGACTGTTAGTGGCCTCTTCATTACTGGAAAGGGAGTCAATAGTAGCCTTGAGTCCAATTAGAGTAGAGAGCCAATTGCAAAACTCCCAGAACCATCTCAGACATCCCATGTTTAAGATCCTGTTCCAGAAGAACTATTCCTGGTCCAAAGTCCTCTAGAGGAACATAATCAACAGGAGATATCTTTAAATAGTATGAGATTTTATAAGAGTCTCTCACATGACCATGGGGATGCACAATTCCAAGTTTCAGAGGCAGGCTGCAGACCAGGGGTCTGATGAAAGTCCAATGAATGTTCTTGATGAGTTTCCAGGAGTTGTTAGCTGTCCAAAGATGAGCTGGGATATTCTCTCTGAATGCTGAAATCACTTCTTATAAGGCATTCTACTGATTGTATAAAACTTCACTCATTGCTGATGACAATCTCCCTGGTTGGTTGTAGAGGTAATTCACCATTTATGCATTAAACTCACTGATGACCAAAATCCATAAATGTCATTGTATTACAATTAGCCCAGTGCTTGCTTGACCAAACAACTGGGCACAATTACCTGGCCAAGTTGACAAATTAACCTAATCATCACAGTACTCAATATAGTTCTTCTAATATAATGTTAAATAAGAGTGGTAACAGTGGGCATCCTTGAATTTCTCCAGATCTTATTGAGAAAGCCTTTAGACATTCATCATTGAATATGATGTTAGCTGTGGGGTTTTCATATATGCCCTTTATCATAATATGGAAGTTTCCATCTAATCCTATCTTTTTGTGTGTGTTTTTATCAAGAAATGATGTTATATTCTGTCAAATCCCTGTTCTGCATCAATAGAGATGATCATGCATTTTTTTCCCTCAGATATATTAATTTGGTGTTTTACATTAAATGATTTTCTTATGTTGAAGTATACTTGCATACCTGGGATGAACCCACTTGATCATGGTGTATAATTTGATTGGTGTGTTGTTAGATTTGATTAGCAAGTATTTTGTTGAGGATTTTAACATCTAGGTTCATTAGAGAGACTGGTCTACAGTTTACTTTTCTTGTAGCATTTTTAATGAGCTTTGGTATTAGGGTGATGTTGGCATAAAAGAATGAATTATGTAATATTCCCTCCTCTTCAATTTTTGGAAGAGTTTGAGTAGGATGGTATTAGTTCTTTCTGGAATGATTGGTAGAATTCACCTGTGAAACCATCTGGTTCTGGGCTTTTCTTTTTTTTTTTTCAAGATTTATTTTTTATTTATTATATATCCTCCCCTTTCTGCTTGTTCTTGCTGTGTTCATTTTTGCATTCTTCTGTGTCTGCTTGTCTACCCCACTGCGGTGGCCCGCCGAGTCAGCTCACCGCGGGCCAGCTTGACCTGCCTGCAGTGGCTTGCCTTCTCAAGGCGGTCTGTCCACTTGAGGAGGCCCCAGGAACCAAACCCAGGACCTCCCCTGTGGTAAACCAGAGTCCTACCAATTGGGCTACAGCTAGCCCCCCCAGGCTTTTCTTGGTTGGGAGATTTTTAATGAATATTTTTATCTCACTACTTGTGATTGGTCTGTTTAGTTCTATTTCAACTTTCACTGATGTAGGTTGCACATGTGTTTCTAGAAATTCATCCATTTCATCTAAATTGTCCATTTTGTTGGCATATGATTTTTCAAAGTATCCTCTTTTGATACTTTTAATTGCTGTGGGATCAGTGGTGATGTACTCTCTCTCATTTATGATTTTATTTATTTGCATCTTCTCTCTTTTTATCTTTATTGTATAGCTAAGAGTGTGTTAATTTTGTCAGTCTCCTCAAGGAACCAGTTTTTGGTTTTGTTAATTCTTTATATTTTGTTTTTTATTCTCAGTTTCATTTAATTCTGCTCTAATCTTTCTTTCCTCTTCCTACCTTGGAATTAGTTTGTTGTTCTTTCCTAGTATTGAGGACTATAAATTTCCTCTCAGCACTTCTTTAGCTGCATCCCATAAATTCTGATATATTGTGCCCGCATTTTCATTTGCTTTGAGGTAGTTACTGTTTTCTCTGGTAATTTCCTGCTTGATCCACTGATTGTTTAAGAGTTGTTGCTTAACTTCCATATATCCATGCCTATTCTGGTTCTCCATCCTTTATTGGTTTCCAGTTTCATGCCCTTGTGATCCAAGAAAGTGCTTTGTATAAAAATTTCAATCCTAAATCTGTTGAATTTTGTTCTATGACTTACCATGAGGTCTATACTTGATAATGATCCATGATCACTCAAGAATGTATGTCATGCTGTTAGGGTGTAATGTTCTGTATATTTCCATTAGGTCTAGTTCCTCTAATGTATTATACTAGGTCTCTGTTTCCTTATTGAGCCTCTGTCAAGATGTTCTCTCTAAAGATGATAATGTGTATTGAAGTCCTCCACTATGACAGTAGAGGTGTCTATATTTCTCCTTAGTTTTGCCAATATTTGCCTTATATATTTTGGTTTAGGTGCATAAATATTGATGATTATTCTTCTTGGTAGATTACCCCTTTTATTAATATATAGTATCCTTCTTTGTCTCTTACAACAATTTTGCATTCAAAGTCTATTTTGTCCAATATTAGTACAGCTAATCCTGTCTTTTTTTGGGTTACTGTTTATGTGGAAACTTGCTTTTGAACCTTGCAACCTATTTTTTCCCTGGGCCTAAGTTGGGTTTCTTACAGACAGCATTTAAATTGGTGATATTTCCTTACCTATTCTGCCAATCTGTCTTTTGATTGAAGAGTTTAAATTCATTATCATTCAAAGTTATTACTGTAAAGGCAGTACTTATTTAGACACTTTTACTTTAGACTTATGTATGTCATATTTAATTTTTATTTCTCTTTATACACTCATAGTTACTCTTACTAATAATCTTCCTTTATGCACTCTCTTCCAACCCCCTCTCTCCTGTTTTTTATTTGTTTGATTTTTGTTTTTGTTTTTGTTTTTCCTTTCAACCTACAGAATTCTCTTTAGTTTTCTTGAAGGGCCAGACTCTAGTTGACAAATTCTTTCAATTTCCCTTTATCTGTGAATATTTTGAAGGCTCTCTAATTTTTGAATAGCAATTTTTCTGGATACAGAATATTTTTTTCTTTCAGCACCTTAACTATGTCATACCACTGCCTTCTCATCTCCATGGTTCCAAATGAGAAATTAACATTAAATCTTTTTGAGCTTTCCTATATGTGATGGATCTCTTTTCTCTTGTTGCTTTCTGCCCTCTGTCTTTGTCTTAAGCATCTGACAATCTGATAAGTATGTGTCTCAGTGTAAGTTTACTATCTTGCAGTATGCTATACTTCCTGGATGTGTACATCCATGTCCCTCATAAAATTTGGGAAATTTTCAGCCAGTATTTCCTCATAATGCATATGTTTGTGCATTTTGTGTTGTCATTTGATTCTCTGAGACCCTGGTGAGATTTTTTTCCTTTTTGTCTATCTGTTTTGTCAATCTGAAGAGAGTAAGCCTGATACATGTAAAGACTACTGTACTGTAAATTAGAATATTATATACATGACAACTTAAAGTACAGGGTTAAGTTGACCACCAGGTAAAGGAACACCAAATAAAAATATCTCTAAATAAAATGTCTTAGATAGAGCAAAATATAGACAAACCGTAGAGCCCAGAAAGGTATACACAACTCTTTTTCATTTTGTTAAACAATTTAGAATCGATACAATAGAAGTAAAGGAAAAACTGTATTTGAAGATTTAAGTAGCAAAATATTAAATGCATTTCATTTTTTTCTTGCATTTGTTCTATTTACTAAAACAAATCAGCAAACATGAAAATATGTTTTGATTGATAGTAATAAAATAATTTCCCTAGTAAATACAATATAATTTATACTTTAAATACAATGAATATCAATATTACAGGAGAGTATTAATAAGTTCTTTTCCCCCTTGACATGGCTTTGCCTTGCTCAGAATCACAAGTATAAAAATAAATCTAATTTGTAATGAAGTACCAATACAGTGGACCTAGACTCAGGTGATAATATTTTTGTAAGAAGTTTATTCAAATATTCCCTAAATTTAACATTATGAACTCTTTTTAAAGAACTATTGAAAATGAGATCATTCAAAACACAAAAGCTTCTGACTTCAAATGATGCTATATATAGTATTTTTCTTTGTTGTCTAATGGCCTTTCTTTGGGTGGATGGGAATTTAATTGCTAGAGAACACTACTAAATCATCTATTTTTTTCTCTTATTATCCAGAGTAACAATAGAGTCGCCCTTGCACTAAGCTTTAGTGCTATTTCTAAATCAGAATAAGTCTGTAAATCTCTTGACTAAAGAGTTGAGAAAGGGAAGAAGAATGACCACAGTTTGTTTTTTAAATTAGTCATTGTAGTCTTATTAATGTATATATATAAATTTTTATCAAAACTGTTTCATTTATTTGATCATAGATTGAAACAAAACTGAAAGTCAGAACTGGTGCTAATTGTGATGATGAATCTCCCTCTACTCAATCAGACATAGCCAGGACCATCTGCTAGCAGAGTACCAAAACATTTCTTAATAAATCTGCATTTAAGTAAGTGCATATATACACACAAATATTATCCATTGAAATCCCTGTTCTCCAATTTCTTGCTTATTAAACACACCTTCAGTTATCTTTTATTTTCCCATGTAGGTTTTTCTTCAAGAAGAAAAAATGAGTTTATGTGATTATCCAACAGTAGTTATAAATTTATTTCTTACTATAAGTTAATAAATCCAGGTTTTGTTTCATAAGGAACTCTAATGCACCAGATGAATTTGACGCTAATAAGAACAAGGACCTTGAGGAAACCAAAAAACAGGATTTACACTTTTCAAAGGACAAATGTTAATGAATACATAGTAAATTTTCTGCCACAACTTTTCCTATGAACAAGATGTTACTCTTGTGTATAGAACTTCTAAAAGCCATCCAATATTCAGTATTTATATTAAATACTAAATCTTCATTATAATTTTAGTAATATTGTTTCTAAATATGATGTGATGTCCCCCTCCCCTTAGATTCTCTGTATGTGTGTGAATGTATGTGTGTGTGTGTTTGCTTGGCCAAAGTCCATTCTTATATTTAATGACATCTGTTTACATTTTTCTTTGCCCTAATCTGCAGAAAAAGAAGTTGATTTTACTGTATCAAAGCCACAGCCAGTTCTATTGCCATTTTTTTAGTTTGGCAGGTGGGACTTCAGTGCTAACTGGAAATCTTAGTGTTTTTAACAGTTTCATTCTATTGGGTGAAATTTATATCATATTCGTCATTCTTCTAGTATACAGCATATATAAAAAAGATATTATGTTCATCCAGATATGTGTTACACAAGCATTTTAATAATGAATAATTACACAATACTTTGCATTTTAAGCACATAGCAAGTGTTTATAAGTTTAAAGTTCGAATTTCATGAGTCTACAAATGCACATGAAAGGTAAATTGGTAGGTGAAATTATCTTTGACAAAATATGACATACAACACATGTACCCGGTTTTTGTTTTCTTTTAATTTCCCCCTGGTGGTTCTTTGACATTTTTGAAGTTATGGCCTTGTATATTTTGGTTGCCATTATTTCTTCAACTATCTCTTATGGCCCATTCTCTTTCTCATCTTCTTCTGACTCCAATTAAATAAATGTTATACCATTTACATATTTTCTATGTGCCTTACTTTCATTTTTCATTCCTTGTTTTCCTCAGAGCTCCTCTTTGACTGTTTTTCTATCTTCTGTTGAGTTCAAATTTTATTAAATTCATTCATTTAGTATACATACATGTAATATATTTCAAATATAGAATCCTCATTTAATATATTTTTGTAGTTGGAAATTTTTTATTGATTAATGTATTCCTTTAACTATTTTTTCTTATTTTTCCTCTATTTTCTACATATGATATCATGGCTATTCTGAAATTATATTCTATGAACTCCAAATGCTGGTATACACTGTAATTCTGCTTCAATTGACTCATTTTTATTTATCAGTTACATATTCTGTCTGCTTCAAATGTCAATTAATTTTATTTATGACATAACTTGGGTATAAAGAACATTAAAGGGCACAAATTGTCTTCTACTAAATAGAGTTGTGCCTTACATCTGTTGGGCATATAGTGGTAAAGGAGGGTGGGGATAAGGTGGGCTGATGATCTAATTAATCCAATCAGGAATTATGTAAGGCTGAGGCTGGTTAAATTCAATTTTCTTTAATCATGCCATTATTCTTAGGGTTTCTAACTCCAGAGTTTTTGATCTAGAGTCTGGCAGCACTTTGTTTCTAGTGTACTGAAAAATTCCAAAGTTTTAATTCTACCCTCACAGGGGAATCAGCTTAGGTCCTCCTTATCATTTCAGTCCATGCTCTTTTAAAATTTGCTAAGCTCTAAGCTCTATTGCTGTGGAATCAGTGATTAAAGGTGTACTATTTGGCATTTGGTGGAAATGCTGTGTTTTCTGAAGTTTGGAAATCAATTTGACAATTTATTCTAAAACTTAAAATACACAAAGCCCTTCACCCAGCAAGTTCACTCACTTCTGAAAATTTATTTTTTTAAATGTTCTCATACCTAAAAATATGTGTACAAAGATATTTACTGCAGAAATTTTGCAGTGAAATAAATGAGGCAAACATATATATGCTAATCAATAAATAGATGATGGAATAAATTATGGACTATTCAGAGTGGAATATTATGCAGCCAGTGCAAAAAAATGAGTGAGAACAATGTCATTTGACTTTTATGATCTAAGCAAAATATTGTGCACTGAAAATATGAAGATGTAATAAATTGTACTTACCTCATTTTTTAAACAATAGGAAACAATCTGTACTTGATAATGTGAATATTTGTGCATGTATATATACATATATGCAAAACTCTCCATTTGCAGAAATATGGAAGGAAAAAATTTCATTTCTTAACCTGTCTTCTAAGATTTTAAGGATGAGTCTTGGGTAAGAATAAGGCAGGGCAATGGGGAGGAGGGGGAAACCAAATAAAAAGATAATTGAGGCTACACTATAATGTACATATTTGTAATTATCTATATGTGAAAGTCAATTTAAACTGTGTATCTCTGATTCTATATATGAGAAAAATTAGTATATTGATATATATTTTGTGTGCATGTGTAGTTATTTATATATGCAATTATTCATGTATACATACATATATATTCCTGATATATCAAGCTATAATTTTGCAGTGCACAAATCTGTATACCAAAAAAAATAAATATTACTATCACATTAAACTTTAATTTTTGCTTGATTTTGAAATCTTTCTATGAAACCTTTCACAGCAGAAACTGTCTCCAATGTATAATAGGCTTCTCATGTATAAATACAGAGCCTGGCATATGAGAGGCACTCTGTAAACCATTTTTTTTATTGAATGAACAACTGAATGAGTAAATGAATGAATAAATGAATATGAAACATACATTGGTAATCCTTTTATACACTTATGTATGCATTCATTTATGAAAAGATATCTTTCATTTTCTACAGATTAAAATTCAAATTTCTTGTCTTTCATGACTCTTTGAAAGTTGAACTCAATATATCCTTGTAACTCTATTTTCCCCCACCTCCTCATGTGAATGCAAATAACAGCAAATATGTCTTTATCTTATATATTGCCATTTTGATGCCTTTTATTTCCCTTGTAAGTATCTAAACAATATAGCAGAGCAGTTTAGAGAGCAGGCTCACGTATTACCCAGAGTTGGATTCCTGACTCTGCCACTCAGTAGCTTTATGATTTAGGAAAAGTCATTTAATCCCTGGGCTTGTTTCCTTATTTTAGAAATGACAAAGTAATAGCATATGTCCTTAACAATGTTATGAATATTAAGGATTAAATAAATGCACAATGCTTAAAGCAACACTAGCCACACTGTAAATAGTTAATATATTTTACCTAATTTTATTGATCAATATACACATTTCCTTTTATGTTGTAATTTTATACTCTTAAAGACTAATATAAAAGAAACAATTCAAGGTGTCTTTCCTTGATATTTTTGGGAGTTTTCTTTGCTTTCTCAATACCAAACCCTTTTTTGATATGTGTCATAAACCCTCATATTTCAGCTCTTTAAAATGTTTACATATATGTATTCCTCTTGCAAAGGGAGCTGGGAAGCTCCCTAAGCTAGAAGACAGATGATGTATCTTATATACCATCTAGTCTTTCAAAATGCATAGCTCAGATTCTTACAACAATCATTCTTAAAAATATGTACTTTTATTCACTGACAAATCTCCAGTGCCCTGAAGAATTTCTAATAATTTTTCCTCAAGATATACCATCTCTTCTCCTATTTATCTTTTAATTCTTTTGTTTCTTTTCAGTATTGCCTTCTACATGACCTTTCCCCCCCCATGAAAAATTTCCTAAGATTTACTATGTCAATTAGTGAGGAAAATAAATGAAGGCACTTTACCTTTCATATGGTACAGAATCTACAAGATAGATGAAGCATTCAGTGGAATTGTTTCTATATCATTGATGTTAATCCCAGAATGTTTCTATTTTGAGATTGAGAGAAAAATTTTCAAATTATATTTTACAGATCTATAGAAATAATAAAATTTATATTTTTAAGTTAAGGCGTCATGTAACATTTTATCCCATCTCTTAATCTATTATCAATTTCAATATTTTGAAATATGTAAGCATTTCATATACGGGTTTTAAAATTTGTATTACAACAGAAAGGGGATTCTATTATTGAACAAGAAGTTCACACATTTTACAGTTGTAAAACATTTCAAACATTGCAAAAAATATGGCCATATTTCTAGAATACAAGATGATTTGTTTTAAAACATTGAGATCATCAGATTTATCACAAGGAAAACACAACACTGTCAACAATTCTATTGTACTCTGTATCTATTTGCTTCTGAAAAGGGAAAAAAAAGAACTAAATATAGTCTAGAAAGACTTTGCCAATTTGCTTTGGAGTAAGAAGCAAAATAATCTTTTATCCAAAGAAAATTTTCCAGCAAGTAGAAATATTGCTTATTTGGTAAAAACTTATGAAACATTGCAACTGTCCTACTGTGAACATCAATATTTAATTTTTCTTATATGTTTTGTGTTATGAATAAGTGTCCAAGAAACACAATACATCAAGAGCCACTGTATTAAAAAATAGAGAACTTAGAAACATAAATAGCAAAAGATTTAGATCTTTGCTTTCATTTCCAACTGCATTGATTTCAGTTATTACTTGGAGATTAGTTTTTCTCATCAATTGCAATGTAGATAATTAAAAGACATAAAATTTTCTTCCACATCTAGTTAAACAGAAGCAGAGTATATTAAATAGTCCAATATTTATCACACATACTACTGTTTTATAGCATTTATACTTTTGTACCACTAAAATGTATAAATCAGTGGATTATTTTTGACAATATGTTTTATTTAAATGTTTTACTTTCAATAAATTCAATTCATTTCAATACATTACAAACAATACTACATTTAAAAAATAGATAAAGAAAATACGAGAATTAATAGATTTCTAAAATATATGGAAATTTATCTCTATGATATATGCATGTTTAGCAATACCTCTAGAACCTAAAGGTATGCAAAATATATCACATTTATTTCTCAAATTAATTCTAAATACCTAGAAATCAGAAATTATGGACTGGTCACCAAGGACCCTGCTTCACAATAAATGCCTATCTTCATTGTTTTGGTCGTTGATTATACTTGTCCTATCATTAATACACATCATTTGATTTTTCTTATTTCTTTTCAGAGTTTAAAACACACATTAATTTATTTATAAAAGTATTTATTTCTAATTCAACATTTTTTTTCAGAAAAAAACAAAAATGTTAGGAAATAAGATGAGAAAGGTGTCAAGAAAGAGTCAAGAGAAAAATACTTTTCTTCTTTCTTTCTCAGATTGATTGGTAATTTTTCATTCCTTGTTTTCCCCATTATATTTTTTATTTATGTTATTTAATTTTTTAAATTTATATTATTCTGGTTATCTGAAAAATTGCATTATATAAACTTGACGCACTGCAATCTAATTTAAATTAGTATACTTTGTCACTTATGGAAAATGTAAGACCTTATAGTAATTGAACTAAGTTTAAAATCTGTTCCTCTTTTAAGCAACTGCCATATAATTTGCATTTACATATGCTGTAAACACTACAAGATAATATTATTCTTTGTTATATCAAATAGTCCGTATCATTTCACATTTAGTCATATATTTACTTCTTCAAGTAGTTTTTAATTCTTAGAATTCTGGATTCCATATGGTATCATTTCTTTCAGATTCCAAAACATCTATGTAGTACTTTTTACAGTACAAACATGCTGGCTATAAATTATTTCATCATATGTATGTCCAAAAACAACATTATTTTTGCTTTACTTTTTGAAGTATATTTTTTCTGGGGTCAGAATTCTGCTTTGGCATTTGTTTCATTTCAGTACTTTAAATATTGTTCTATTGTCTTCTGGTTCCCATGATTACTCTTTAAAATTCAACTCTCAGTAATGTCACTGCTCTTTTAAAAAATATGTGTCTTTTTACTTAGCTATATTAAAGTTTTGATTGTATGTTTGTCTTTGTTTCCTTGTATGTTTGTTTTTTCCTTTGTTTTTAAGCTGTTGGAT
>PVKH010036968.1:0-11533 GCA_004027955.1 Chaetophractus vellerosus | reverse complement strand
GCCTGCGAGCAGAGCAGAGTCGCCCGCCAGCGGGACAAGCCGCCCGCGAGTGGGCAAGGCCGCCACTCACCGGTGAGCTGACTTGGCGCGTCGCCGCAACGGGGGGAGACAAAGCAGACACAGAAGAATGCAAAAATGAACACAGCAAGAACAAGCAGAAGGGGGGTGGGAGATATGTAAAAAAATATATACATATATATTAATACCAAGTTTGGGTAAGGATATGGAGCAACAGGAATTCTCATAAATTTCTGGTAGGAGTATAATTTAGCTCGACGACTTTGGGTAATATTTCACAAAATCTGCTAAAATTGAATATATGTATTCCTTCAATCCAAGAGTTCTACTTCAAGGCATATATCCAACAGACGTGTACAAATATGCACCAAAAGACATATGAGAATGTTCTTAGCCACATGATTCACAATAATCTCAAACTGGAAATTCAATTTCCATCAATAGAATGTATACAATGGAATACTGTACAGTAAAGAAATGATATAACTCTTGCTACATCTAATAATATGGATGAATCTCAAAAACATAATGTTGAACAAAAGAAGTCAGCCATAAAATGAAAATATATGCTGTAGTATTCCCATTAAAGAGTTCAAAAACAAGCAAGATTTACCTTTGGGCAGAATGGCAAGGGGGTGGGAGGGAAACAAAGGGTCTCGTGGCATGTTGATAATCTTTTCATTCTTGAAATGAAAAGGATAGTGTCCACTTTATACTATTTTTTTCTTTTTTTTTTTAATTGTGAAAACATATAGAACATAAATCTCCCCATCAAAGCCACTTCCAAGCATACCATTCAGTGGGATTAATCACATTCACAGTGTTGCAGTACCCTCACCACCATCTATTACTTTAATGTTCCCTTCACCCCAAACAGAAGTCTCACACTCATTTTTTTGCTTACACCCATTTTGCATTAACTCTGTTCCTTCTGCTCCCCACCCCTGACAACCTGTACTCTAATTTCTATTTCTATAAGTTTGTATTTTCTCCAGTATTTTCTTTGTAGTTACTGTGGAGCTTAAAATTAACATCCTAAATCTATAACAACCTTATTTGCTGTGATACCAACTTAATTTCAGAAGTAGTTACAAACTATGTTCCTATAGTTTCCTCCCACCTTTATGTAGTTCTTGTCACAAATTACATGTTTAAGTATTATGAGTCCAAAATGATTGATTTATCATTACATTTTATGCTTCAAGTTCACTGATTCTTTCTTCTGCCACCTCCAGTCTGCTGTTGAACCCCTCTAGGCAGTTTTTAAGGTCTTGTTACTGTGATCTTCAACTCTGGTTCCTTTTCATAATTTCCATGTATATGGGTATTCCCTTTGTGTTCATCTGTCATTTTCTTGATTTCCTTTAGCTCTTTATTCTTGTTTGCCTTTATCTCTCAAGTATATTTAGGACCATTTTTTAAAACTTTGTCTGGAATATCCCAAGTCAGATCCTCTTCACTGATGGTTTCTAATGCTTTACTCTTCTTTGCCTGGGCCATCCCTTCCTGGTTGGTTTTTTGTTTTTCTGTGTTTTGTTTGTTTGTTTTTGTATGTTTTGGAATCTTTTTTAAATATATATATATATATTTTTAAAGATTTTTATTTATTATACATCCCCCCTCCCCCTGCCTGCTCTTGCTGTGTTCATTTTTCTCTGCATTCCTCTGTGTCTGCCCGTCTCCCCCCAGTGGGATGACCCGCCGAGTCAGCTCACTGGCGCGGCAGCCCGCCCGCTCGTGGGGGCTCGCCCTTGCCCGCGGGGGCTTGCCTTTTTGCCCGCCCGCAGGGACTTACCCTTTGCCTGCAGCAGTGTGCCCCGCCCACGTTGGCTTGCCCTCTCGAGGCGGTCCACCCACTCAAGGAGGCCCGGGGACTGAACCCGGGGCCTCCCATGTGGCAAACCAGCGCCCTACCAACTGGGCCATACAGCCGGCCCCTGTTTTGGAATCTTTTGTTAAAACCCTGACATTTTGATATTTTAATGTTTTATCACTGGAATTTAGACTCTGAGGCACCTGTTCCTTAAGATTATATACAGCTAATGTTATAACGGAGCTTTCCTTGAATGCCAAGCCCATACATACACACACACACACACACACACACACACACACACACACACATACAAAGGAAAAAGAAAAATGAGTCTTTCTGAGTCTTTGCAGATTGACCTGTACAAATCAGGGCTTATCCATACAAAAATTTGGAGACTAGCTTCAGGCCAAAGGATAGGGGCCTGCCTGATCCTTTCTGCACATATGTGTGTGGCCCTATGAATTCCCTCTTTTATGCAGTCACAGATGTCCCCTCTTCTCTAGGAAACAGTTTCCTCACAGTCCCAAGCACTATAATCTATAACCTACAGCCAGCAATCCCCTCCCCCAGCAGCATGACTTGACTGCTCTCCCATAACGTTCTGCAGGAGAGCTAGATGAGCAAGTTCTGGGTTGGCCAGTCCCTCAGTCCATCACCAGACAGATTAGACCACAAATACATGCTCCCAGTATGTGCACGAGGTTACTCTGCTCCCTTTGGAACTGGGACCAGGGATCCACATTGGGAGCTTGGGCCAGCTCTGCGCCCAGTTGGTGAAGAATAGTGGCCTTTTTCTTGATTTGGCTTTTGCCTTTTTACTGCAATCTTTTGGCTGTTTTCTGGAATTTTGAGAAAGATGTTTCTGCTAGTTCTTGCTGGTTGTTCAAACCTTTTGTGGGGAGATGGAGCTCCACTACCTTGATCATGGTGGCCTCTAACAGCCTTTTAAACTATATTCTTAATGGTTTGTACATTTTTGTGTATTTACCTTATACTTCGATTATAGTTTTTGTTTCTTAATGAGTAAAGAAAAATCAGCAAGAAGCCATATGGCAGACAGTTCTGCAGTGTAAGAAAAGAGCATTGTCCTAGGTATATAGAAGGAAGTGCTTTCTTTATTCTTCTAATGGATGTATAGCAGGAAATATTAGAAAACATCTGCTTCAGTGCCCACTATGGTGCAAAAGGGCTTTATGATGACAATGGGGCAGGAAAAAAGTAAGAGACTAGAAAAAAAAGAGGGAGAAGCTAGATAAAAAGAAGAGAAGCTATATTAAAATTTGTGCCAGGATAGTAAATAGCACTGAGAAATATCTAATCGATGATTAGGAACAGTGAACATCAAACTGTTTTGTAGAACCGTGGTGGTTCTTATGAGCCAACAAAGGGTAAGTAAAGGGGGTTAGTTCCACCTATTCATCAGCCAGAGCAGAGCTGCCTTCATCAATGTTACACATTTATACTTAAGCTTTTATTTAAGGGATACTGCAGCTTTAATAAGTTATAATAAACCAAAATCACCTGAGTAAAAAACGCTTAAGAAACACCTTCAGATGAATATGGTGAGAGAACAGATACAGGTAAAAATGGCTAATCAGAGAGATTTATCCTCTGAATAATAGGTTTTCCCAAAGAAGACAACAAAACAAATGAAACAATAATCACTTCTTTAAATTTTATAATAATCACTTTTAATAAACGAAACCTTTTTGATCTAAAAAAGGTTCAAGTCTGAAAATCCTCTTCTGCATATTAAATACCAGCCAGAATGGAGCAATGTTGAAGATTTCTCCACTCATCCAAGTTGTGAAGATAACAGAAAGGCATTCTCTGATATGCAATATACTACTTGTTTACCGTTCCTGAAAAAAAAAAATTACTCAAAGATGATCACCAGATCACCGACATGAATCAAAATTAAGAAAAACAGGAATGAAGAACAAAGGTCAGTTGGTGAGTATTGAAATCAGTGAAATTATTAAGCTAATACTGATAATTGTTGTAAATTCAATTTTTAAAATAAAACTTATTATGTGATTTATCTAATCCAAAAATTTTCAATGGGGTTTATAGTTCCAGATTAAATTAATGAAAGCCAAGAAGAGATGGCAGTTTCTTTTATGGGGTAGGGAGTAAATTCCTTCTCTTTTCTAAAGAAAAATTAGAACTTATTTTGTTGGTTTTTTTTTTTTTTTACTTTGATAGTTAAATGTAACTTTAAGAATCTTTTTAAAATCTGTTAAGGCAGTTAACAATAAAATTAATAACAGGATGTCTTCTGTCCAAACCCTTGAGAAAGAAAAAAATAAAATGGCATATGTGATGAAAGTCAAAAGAAAAAGAGAAGCAATCAAGACCAGAATTGTTTAAATTCTATTAAAAAGTTTGTATATAGTTTGGATTTAAAAACAAAATAGAATGGCTTGCTTGTTTGAACAACTCACCTTTAAATCAAATTCTGTCATTCATATATAACACAAAAAGTATCTGGTACAATTTAAGGGAGAAAGTATACAACCAAGTACCAGGGGCCAATTCATTAATAAAATTTCAATCAGTAGTGAAGACAACAGACCCTAAAGTTTTTGTGCAGGATACACAGAATTTAAAATATAGAAGTACAAGAGGCTTTAAAATAGTATGGGATTCTCATATATTGAAATCTAATGAATTCTGATATTAAAGTCTAATCTTTTGGGTTTCAGAAAAAAAAATAGTATGGGGACTATGGTGGAGACCTAATACTACATGTTCTGTGACCTGTCATAACACAGATCAAATAGAGGGAGGAAATGGAAAAAATAATTTTAAAAATTGATATATATAGAATAAGCAGATGATATAGCTTTTTCTCATGGGGAATAGTTTACAAATCAATCAGATAGCAATGATGAATGACAAAGGCAGCATGAGGAACCCAGAAAGATCTCTTAGCATCTTCTGCACATCAAATGATTTCAAATATTTACAGGAGGATTTAAAAAAAAAACCAAAACCTGAAATGTTCTTTCCAGCCTCTTTGTCTTAAGAACTAATCTTTTTGCAAGGAAATCTCTTACACTCTTTTACCCTAAGCCTAAATCTGATAGGCCTCCTTGGAATTCCTAGAGGGATGAAATGGGCAAACATTTGTTGTCCAACTGCTGGATATTACATCAACACATGAGTGGACTATAAAAGAGATGAAAACAATCCTTGTAATTCCCCTGCAATTCATTTTAAAGAACAGAAGTTATGCAGCCCCCCCCTTTTTTTTTAAATCACAAAGTAATAAAACTAGAAAATATTTAAAGCACAATTACCTGGAAAATAAAATCAACCCTCTTTTAAGCAACTGTTTTGTCAAGAAAAATTAAAATGCAGTAAAATAGAGTGAAAACAAGGATGACAAATAAAGGATGAAAAAAAAAGGAGAGACTTTTAAAAATAAATACTAACCTCAATTTATATTTTAAATAATTTGAACATTTTTTTTCATGAAATTTTCAATGTACAATTTTAGAAAATCCACTCAACAAGAATTAGAAAACCTGAACAGGTTAATAACTAAAGAAGAAATTCAGGGAGTTATCAATGAGTTGCATCTACCCAGATGATCTGTGATCACTTGATTTATGCATTCTAACAAACTTCTGAAAAGCCACGTTATTCTGGTGGTATATAAATTTGTTTCTTCTAGACAGACAAAGATGGCATATCATTTTGTATCACTAATGTTACTCTCACACCAAAACTTAACAAGGCAATTAAAATTAAAAATAAAGATGTTTATTTTACCCATGAAGAGGGATGCAAACAAATCTAAATGCAATATTACAAAATATAAATAATATTAAAAGAACAATTCACCATTACCAACTAGCATTTATCATTTGTAGAAAGAACAATTCACATTAGGGAGGAAAAATGACTGAAATATATATAGTAATAGGACCAAAATGAGATCTCTTTGTCCAAATTGTTTGCTTATCTATTACTGTAATCATGCAAATGCTGTGGATTGTTTGAGTTATGCGTTTGTATATATGAAACAGTCAGTAGCTGGAGGAATGTTTTTAGCCTTATTTGTTTAAATAAATCAGAGTCTAACCCCACTTCCAACTACATGACTGCTGTATAATGGAGAAGGCATGGAATGGACATTGTGACGTAACCACAGTGTCTAAAACTGCTTCTTAAAAAGATAACTAAATTTATTGATATCTAACTATTTGCCAGGCACTGGAATAATTGCTTTATGTATATCTCTACAACCCACTAAGGTAAGTACTGTCATTCCTGTTTTACAGAGAGAGAGCTGAAATACATTCAGAGAGATGAAATTACTTGCACAAGTCCACACAGCCAGCAAATGGGGAAGCTGGACTTCAAATACAGGCAGCCTTAATCCAAGGTCATATTCAACCCATTATACTAAATATCAATGACCAGAACAAAGATAACAGAAACTAACACACACACACACACACTCTCTCTCTCTCTCTCCAATTGAATATTATACAACATCAACAAATCCTTCCAAAACTAGGGGATAGCGTAGGAAAAATGTCTATTATTTAGTGAAAGCAAGCAAGCTATACAATTACATATGCTATGATTTATAATTTTTTAATCTAGAATGAGTTTGAAAAGAAGCCAAAATGTGTGTTTGCTTTTGATTATTGCCCATTTTTTCTTGGTGAGGAAAAATGTTCTTTTATAACTTTTTTAAAAATCTAAAAAGTATACTCTATCCCCCACTAGATTGTAAGCTTTTTGTGAGCAAAACTTATTCCTTATTTGTCTTTGCAACCTCCTCAAACCCAGCTATCCATAATAGGCACAAAATAGAGAAATATTTATTCATTTGAATTCCAACATAAAGGATTCCTATGTTATTAAACTAAAAAAAAAAAAACACTTCAACATGTATTTCCTACTGCAGAGATTCTGTAAACACATCCATATTCTCAATGAATATCCTAGTAATTGTGTAGATGCCTTCTTTTCAAACTAAGGCCCTACTTATTAGGCTTATTTTAGAGGATACTACTAACTTTAATTTAAACTTTCTGGGCATTTTATGTTTTTGTTCATTGTTTTTGCATTTCTACTAGCAACTGAATCATAGACCCATGCAAATCTGAGTGATTTTAAAAATAGGTAATAACATTTATTGAATTCTTAACTATATCACTACTGTCCTATGTACTATAAATACATTTTCCCATTTAATCATCACAATTCTATCAAATTGATACCAGGAAGCACAGAGAAGCTAGATGACTTGTGCCAGGACACATAACTAGTAAGTAATGGAGGCTAGAATATGCATTCAGGAAGTATGACTCTATGGCCTCAGTTAAATTCACACACTATTTAGTTCAACCACTGTTTTGTTTCGTTTATTAGGAATGAAGAATAAAACTCTTTCTACTACCTATATTTGTAATATATAGATAAGCCTGTAATGGAGAGATGATTTTATCCCATTTTATGACCTCTTGAGAGAGAGGAGTAGATGGAAAAGGAGAAAAAAGGAAATAAGATAAAGTGCAGAAAGCAAAAGAAAAGGATTCTAGTTGGCAGGATAAAGAAAGGATAGCTCAGTGGCTTTTGGGTCAAAGTGTTGGTTCCTTTTTTAGCTTAGTTGTAGATATTTATTCAACAGATATATTGAGCACTTATGTATTTGGTGCCAGGGTCACAATGTTACAAAGAAAAATATATGGCTTCCTTGCCTTTAGATAGCTTAGTCTAATTATGATGTAGTTTGAAGAAATAGTTTGATGAGGGTTCATTTGCCACTTGAGTCAGATAGGTTGCCACCCCCACCCTCCCACAGAACCTATTACTTTCAAATAATTTCCAAAATAAGAATTCCCGTTTCTGCCCTCCTTAATTTGTCCACACTTTATTCTTTTTTGTTTGTTTTACATGATTGTTTTGTTTTGTTTTGTTTTGTTTTGTTTTGTTTTTGAGGTAAAAATTATAGTGAAGTACACAAATCTTAAGTTTTAATACATTTTGACAGCTCATAAACATGTAGCCCACTGTTGGAGACTGTTTCCATGGGTCTTTTTCTGCACATCCTCGAAGCAGAGGCACTATCATTTCAAGGATATATTTTTAGCAAACAGTTTTGGAAGACAAATAGTGTCTCTCTCTGAAGCAAAGGGCAGATTTATTTACTGCCAAGAATAATAAAGTTAATACCCCTTTCAGGGTAAAGTCAGGCAGGCTTATAGTTGGTGTTCCTCAGATGTCATATAAATTTCCTATGTGTACACCAACCACCTGGGCACTTTCACTCCTGTAGAATTTTAGGGGACAATATGAGCCAATGCAAGCATAGACATCATACTGCTTATTGTGCTGTGGGTAATAAAGTCCTTTTTCTCTGACCCAGAAGTTTGTGCCTTATGCCAGCAGCCATGAAACTGTGGCAGGGTAATTTGTTAGCTTGCAAGTTAAGGTAAAATCTTAGACCTTTCACAGTTCTTGACACCTATACCCCTTCAATATAAAGGTCATTTCCATTGAAACACCAGGTTCCCTCATGCCCCTTCTCATCCATCAGTCCCTGACAAGAAACAATTCCTTTTCTGATCTTACTCACAATAGATTAGGTTTGCCTTTTCAAGAATATCCCATAAATGGAAACATATGGTATGAATATATTTAGCTGCTTTGACTCAGCTTAATGTCTGTGTGATTCATCAATGCTGTGGTAAGTATCAGTGGCATCCCATTGTAAGAATTCTATTGTAAGACTGTCCCTCAATTTGTTTATCGATTCTGTTGTATAACATTTGGGTTGTTTCCAGTTTAGGGTTCTTACGAATAAAACTGTTGTGAACATTCACAGGTTTAGTAACTTTTATTGTATATGGGACATTGTAGATAAATCATTGTAGAACTCTGGATTCTATTATCTTCCTCAGAAGAGTGTTCATTTTTATTCTAGAGGGTACACAATTGTTTGTTCTTTTATATGTGGTCCAGAGTTTATAATTTTAGTTATAAGAAGCTTAGTCTAGCTCCTTCATCATTTCCAAAACTCTGACTAGAGTATTTTTACTCTTTTACTTCAAACTTTCTGTGTCTATTTTGCTTCAAGTGTGTCTCTTTTAAGCAAAATGTAGTTTGACTTTTTTTTATGGACTCTGATAGTGTCTGCCGTTCAATAGGTCACTTTAACCCATTTATATTTATTATAATTGATGATTTTTTTTACTTATTTCTTGCTACTTTATTTTATGTATTCTGTTTACCATTATTCATATTTCCTTCTTTAGTTCTGATCTTCTGCTAATGCTAAGATTTACTATATTTGACCTTCCCCTCTTTGCTTTTTTTTAATTTAAAGCTTCAAAAAATGAAATAAAAAATAAATAAAATAACAGACAAAATGCAGCTTAACAAATTATGGAAGCATTAAAAAACTCTGTCCGGGGGCCGGCTGTAGCCCAGTGGATAGGGCGCCGGTTCTCCACATGGGAGGCCCTGGGTTCGGTTCCCGGGGACCTCTCCAAAGCAGGCAGACCGCCTTGAGAGGGCAAAGCCGCCGTGGGCAGGGCAAAAAGCTGCCACGGGCAGAGCAAGCCGCCCGTGAACGGAACAAAGTCTCCCATGAGCAGGGCAGGCCGCCTGCGCGGTGGGCTGACTCGGCATGTCACCGCAACAGGGGGAGACAAAAAAAAAGCAGACACAGAAGAACGCAAAAAGATGAACACAGCAAGAGCAAGCAGAAGGGGTGGGGGGATATGTAACAAAAAGCAAAAACACACACAAAAAAAACTCTGTCCAAGCACATTTATCTTATTTAATCCTAAAAACAAACTCAATTGTTTTTCCAGTGGTCTGAAAGATGAATAAATGAGCACAGATTTGTTAAATGACATGACCAATGGGGAAAAAAATGCTTAATCATGTTCATATCTCATAAAACACCACTTTACTCAAATTATCAAAATGAACACCCTAGTAATGGGATAAATTGAAACTCTGGGTGATCTTATAAGATGTAACAAGTAGAATATTGCATCACTTTTGTGATATTCCTGCCACAAAAGCCAAATCTTATTATAAGGTAGCATCAGACAAAGCCAAACTGGGGGACAGTCTACAAAATTACTGACCTATAATCCTCAAAAAATTCAGAGTCATGAAAGTCAAGGAAAGACTGAGGAATTGTTTCAGACCGAAGACAACTAAAGAAACATGCAACTAAATACAACATCTGATTCTGGACTGGATCCTTTTGCTGTAAATGACATTATTGGAATATTTGGCAAAATGTGTACAGCCTAAGGATTAGATGGTAGTAATGTGTCAATGTTAATTGCTTGATCTTGATTGGTTGTATTATGGTTAGGTAGGAGAGTGTATGTATGTAGGAAATGCATATTAAAGTATTAGGGGTTCATGGAGCATTTTGTTAGCAACTTATTCTCAAATGGTCCAAAACACAGAAGTTATGCACGTTTTCTGTATGTTTCAGATTGCTTCAAAATGAAAAGAGGTTTGCTTTTTTTATTTTTTACAAAAATGCAAGACTAAATGACATAGGTTATAGCAGAATCTCACAGATATTTGTCACATAAACCTAGTTTCCTTGGCCTCAAGTACAGCTTCCTTACAAAAGGATATCTTACCATTTTTTCCACGTGACAAAAAAAATATTAAAGGCAATTGTTTGTCTTTAAAAGTACCACATTCGTTTTTCTTTTGGGAGAAGTAGGAGGTTTAACAATTTGAAAGAGAGAACAAGAATGTTTATTTATTCAACAAATGTTTATTGAGTGACTGCATTATGTTAGGCTCTGTGGTAAGTACTGGGGATAAACTAGAGAACATAATAGTCATGATTCCTTCCCTTTTCCAGCTTATATCGGTGTTTCTTAAAGTGTTCTCAAAAACACCTTTCAGAACAATCTGGAGGGCTTGTTAAATTCTTGGGCCCTTCTCAGAACTTAGAGAATCAGAATTTCTGTGAGCAGAATCCAGGTATTTGCATTTTAAACAATCTCCCAAAATAACTAATGTGCACAGAAGTTAGAACCACTGGTTTTTTAGGTGTATCAAGAGCATGTGATTAAAAGAGAAATGAACTTTTATGGTTATTTAATTTGTGTGTCTTTGAGTAAAACAGATGTCTAATAATACTTGATACTCCATACAGTATGAGTGTCTTCAAAAGGAAACTGCAAGGTAGAGGTAAATTTATGAACAGAAGGACCAAAATCTCAGGTGAGAAGACAATGAAAATATCCTATCCAAAGGGCAATCAGAAGACAAAATTGGGACAGTTATGGAGATAATGCCGGGAGATTTGACAGGACAGAGTTGGCTGGGGTGAGGCTGGGTTGAACATTTTCATGCTTTGTGTGTGAAGGGAAACTATTTCTCAGCTCATCTCTTTTATGAGGCACTTTCTGTATTATGGAAATAAACGAACACCCACGTGAGAACAAAGGCTATTTATTCAGAGCTTGCTAATAGCAAGGGAGTCAGCCACTAACACTTGCATTTGGCAAGGCAGGCAGAGAAGTGGGAAAGCTTTATAGGGGGAAAAGGGGGAAACTTCAAGTATGCCCTGACCGGAGACTGTTGGCATGGGGAAGCAAAGGTGGGCTGACTAGAAGCAGGGCATCCTTAGTGATTAGTTATGGGAGTATATTTTGCTTTCTCTGCTTGGTCCTAAGTTGGAAATGGGGG
>PVKH010036967.1:0-11520 GCA_004027955.1 Chaetophractus vellerosus | reverse complement strand
TACTTGATAAACTCAATTTAGGGCTTTTGATTGGGCTACTTCAGTGATGCATGACTCAGGTTGAATCTTCGCCCCCTTGCTGGGTCTGACATAAATGGACTCACGTGGACAGACAAAAGGAAAAAGGGAGCTGGCATATTTTTGATTCTTCAATGTGAGAAAGAAGATCGCTTAAGCACAAAGCCCCCAAGAGGCTGGGCCCACGGAGCTGCTCAAGAGGAGACCAGTCCTGCTACACGCCTGATGGCTTACAGATGAACCTGGGAAGAAAGTGGATCAGCCAAGACTGATATAGGATGCCCGGAAAGAGACAAGCCCTATACCAGCTTGCAGCTGAAATCGGGAAGAAAGTGGAGCAGCTGAGCCTGAGAGAGGAAGCTCAGAGGGGAAGGAGAGGCCAGGCAGAGATCACCGCCATCTTCCTTCAACATGTGCCAGCTGACTTTGGTGAGAAAGCATCTCTGCTGATACCTAGATTTGTAATTTCACAGTCTTGGAACTGGAAGCTTTTACTCCAAATAAATACCCCTTATAAAAGACAGCCCATTTCTGGTACTTTGCATTGGCACCCCTTTGGCAAACTAAAACATTGTCATTTGCCAATCATTCAACTTTCACATTTCTGTATGAGGGAGAATTTGTTATCCAGCTCTGGCTTCTTAAAGCCTCGCGTTAGGCTTTGCTTCAAATACTTCCTAGGCCAATAGAAAAGTGTTAGCTCCTCCTCTCACAACCTGGTTGGTGAGAAACATTTTGTCTACTCAGAGGGTCGTGTAGTCATTCAAGACAACGCCCCTGGGTGTGAGCGCTTGCTGAGACCGGAGACCACGAAGGCGACGTCCGCTCCTCCAGCACATGACCTCCAAAGGGGCACAGCGTGGGACACAGCCTCACTGAAGGCTCCTGAAGTACCCATTTAGGCTGTCCCCCAAGCAACACCCCTGTTTGTTGCTGACCAGGTTGCCGGGACAGCTGTGTGCGCTGGGTCTGTTCTGGGCACATTGGGATGGTCATGATCAGGTGGCCATTGGTCAGCTACAAAGACAAGCACACAACGACAACGACATCCACAACAGTGACAGTGAGAATGACAACGACAACCATGACAACCACAACAATGACAACCACGGCAATGACGATGGCGACAATGACAACCATGACAACCACAACAATGACAACCACAACCATGACAACCACGGCAATGACGATGGCGACAATGACAACCGCAACAATGACAACCATGGCAATGACGATGACGACAACGACAACCATGACAACCACAACAATGACAACCACGGCAATGATGATGGCGACAATGACAACCATGACAACCACAACAATGACAACCACAACCATGACAACCACGGCAATGACGATGGCGACAATGACAACCATGACAACCACGGCAATGACGATGGCGACAACGACAACCATGACAACCACACAGCGATAATGACAATGATGACAACAATGACCCAACAACCACAATGATAATGATGACAACCATGACGACAACCACGACGACAACCACGATAATGACCATGCCAATGACGATAACCAGCTCGACAACCACAGTAACAATGACAATGATGACAACCACAATGACAACCACAATGACAACCTCAATGACAACCAAAACAAACACAGCGATGACAGCAACCACACAGCAAGCATGACGGCAAAGACAGTGGTGGCGCCCGCGTCGGCTCCCAGCTCAGGGAGGGCCCCTTCCCTCTCTTCTGCCTCCTGCTGGCTGCAATGACGGCATAGAGCGGACCATTTTCTGATTGGGGGTTCACACTCTCTGAAGACCCGCGGAAGACTCCGGAAGGTGCCTGTGCCTGGGAGACCAGGGATGGCTGCCATATTGGACGGCTGCCACTTGTGTTTTTCCATAGAGGAGGAATAAATGTCTATCTCACTTTAAAAAATGAAAGGAAGGCCGAGCCCACGATGGCGAGGGTTTGTGGCATCGTAGTGGGGCCAGGGGAGGTGGGTGAGGCTCCGTGGGGAGGCAGCGTTGGCGCCCCATCTCCTCAGCCTCGCGGGCGCTGTGCCCTCTGGGTCTGTGGCCAGCCCGTCTGCTCGTGACCGAGCCCGCGGCCCTGCATGCGCCTCACATAGGCAACTTCTCTGCGCTCTTGGAGAAGAATCTACCTTGCTTGCCAGTTAGAAATTAGGGACAAATTGCTACAGGAAGATGAACCCAAACTCAGGCGGAAGGAACCTGCGTTTGACAAGGCCTGGGGTTCTCTCCGGTCTCCAGCGTGTTTCTGTGGAAGAGCAGCTGCGGGTTCCGAGGGGCGCAGAGGGGCCGCCGCGAAGCCAGTCCAGGCCGCGCCGCTGCCAGGTCCCTTCCAGGCCCCGTTGCTAAATTTACCTTCGGAATTTGTACTCTTTTTCTTTAAGTGGCAATTCCAAATTGTGTAAGCTTCAGGCCCTGCAAAATCCAGAGCTGCCCCTGGATGGAAGGAACCCGCGGTCTATGGAAGGAGGCGGCTGGAGCCCCTGGCTGGGGGAAAGGCGGGTGAGGGTCAGGAGCTGGTGGCTGTGCTCGGGGAGGGGTCCATCGAGACGTGCCCTCCTTCCTCAGCTCCCTTCCCCAGCAGACTGGGGCAGGCCCGGGGGAGCTCAGGAGAGGGGCGCCCATCAGCGGGCGTGTGCCGGCTGGACGGACAGAGGTTCGGACTCTTCTTTATTCCGTTCAAGGTGACCAGAGGGTCTTGCCTGGCCACACGTGTCTATCACACGGAACAGAAAGGGGGTCAAACCTCCAAGTGCATCTCAGATGCGGCAGTAAACAGCATGGCCTGGTGGGCTCACAGTCTGCCCAAAGTGGGGATTTCCCACGGCCTTCTTACTGGGCTTGAGAAGGCGGCGGCCCAGCAGCTGATATGCAGGAAAACTCGCTTCCTTCCCGAGTTCCTTGTGCTGGCCAAGCACGTTGCTGACACCTCCCGTGGAAGAGAACCACTGCCTGCACGTGCTGGGCAAGTTGTGCGGAGCTTCTCTCCCCACAGCTCTTTGTCCAGGCTTTGCTGACTTTTTCCACGGCATCTTCTTGCCTTTTCACATGGCATCTCCTGACTTTCTCCTGGAATCTTCTTGCCTTCTTTCGTGGCGTCTCTTGCCTTCTTTCGCGGCGTCTCTTGCCTTCTTTCGCGGCGTCTCTTGCCTTCTTTCGCGGCGTCTCTGGCATACTGAGACTCACTGCTGTGCAGTGCCTGCCCCTCCCCACGTGGATGCGTGTGGCATTGTGGTGGGGCCAGGGGAGGTGGCCCCTGGCTCGGCAAGATGCTCTGTGGCTCTGACAACAAGGAAGGGTCACCTCTGTGAATCAGTCACTGTGCTCCTGTGTGAACAGAAACAGTTTTCTCAGTTCTGTTAAAGAACCTGTGTGGACACCTACTCTTTCCTGTTTTCCTTCTGAGATTTGATCCAGAACAAAGACTGTCCACAGAAATATCTAATAATTCAGGTCAGGAGTTCCACCTGTAGCATTGAGCTTTTCCCTTACGAACTGAAGGGTCAGTGTTCCGTTCCACTGCGCGTGAATGCCGTCCAATTTTCTCTCTCCCGTCCTTCCCTTTTTATTAATACGACAGAAAGAAACTCTCTTTGCTTTATAGCAGATCCAGCAGACCCCTGACCTAAAAGCAGGAAAAGTACATCTTCGTTTCTCAGCCCAAATAACCTTGGCAGCACAGTCTCCATCAAAGGCGAACACGGCTGTAAATAACAACCATTTCCCATTCATAAAAGCCCCAGTGACAGCCCAAGAAATAACAAATCACAGGCAAATAGTCCCCAAGAGGTTTTACGGCACTTTAATCATTCTGAATCGGTTTTCATGTTGTTTTTCTAGAGTGGAATTATTAACTCCTTTGAGGAACTACAACCAACTTTGCGATTTCTGGGTGTTCTACCCAAGCAGAGGTAGAGCCAGAAAAATCCAGCATCAAACAGCTTTTGAAAAATTAAGACGGCCCAGACGTGTGAGTGCCTAGTGCACAGGAGTGTGCCCCACTCCTCCACCGCGCTGCAGACGTAGCGCAGAGCACATTCCACCTGTTCACGCGCACTCAGCTGCTGTGTGCAACGGGCCCCCACGGAAAACCCGCGCGGCCTGCGACCTGCCAGCACCAGGAGCAGAGGGGGCTCTCTCCACGCCGGGGCAGCCAGGTGAGGCGGGCGGCCTTCTGAGCGCAGGTGGCCTCCTGGGCACAAAGCCCTGGGCAGGGCCCAGACGCACAGGCGCAGCCCCTGAGAGGTGAGGCCACTCCCGGCACCCCGTCCAGGAGGCTGAGAGGACTGAGAGGGTCTGGCCCCCGGCGAAGACCCCTGGACTGCGCGGCTGGACTTGTGCTCCGTGTGGCTGTTGGAAGGGCCCTGACGGGCCTGCTCAGGCTGAGAAGAGGGGCTCCCTGCGTCACACGCCCACCACGCCAGGGGCTCCGCGAGCACATGCCTACTGTTTCCAGAAAATGGCGATTTCGACGAAAGTTTAACAAATGATGCCTACACCTCTTTCTATGAGCATATTTCTTTATCCCAAATGGCTGCGTGGCCTGACATGATGTTCATTTCTTCAGGAGGAACCGGGGAATGAACCCGGGACCTCGTACGTGGGAGGCAGGTGCTCAGCCGCTGAGCTTCCTCCACTCCCCCAGCTTGATTTTGTCGTGCCTCCTTTGTCAGATAGGGAACATGAGCTACCTGCATATTTGCTTTCGAGTGGTTCTTCTAGGACAAAGACACTGGGCTGCATTTTTGCAAGTCTTCTGACACGAAAACAGGATTTTTATCTGCTAAAAAGCAGAGTTTCTACCCAAGGCATCAAGGAGGATTTCGATGGGTTGCTTAAGGGACCTTCATTCTTATCCGTCAATGTAGGCAATTATTTCAGTTTTTAAATACCGAGATCACATTTTTATGTTACAGTTTATTGAAAGAGCTATCAGTAAAATACATGAAACTCAGAAGGCCTTCCGTATTCTTAGGTTATTCCAAAGTGGGGAGGTAGCTCTTTCAATCTGGCGACTGGGGCAGGCACCAAAAAAAAACACAATGTTTTGATGACAATTATTCTTCCAGAAGAAAATATAAAGAAATGCTTAGCAACTATTAATCCAAACATAGCTTGACAATCGCTGTTCTTTAAGGCTATGATGGTCGTGGTAAACTGAAATTCAGGTAGACTGTGCTGCCCAGGACACTGCTGGCTGCCAGGCTGAGCCCTGGACTCCTGTCTGCAGAGCAGAGAGAAGCGAAGGTGGCGCGTCCCCACGCTGCAACCTGGGAGCTGGATTCAGGCGAGCTTTTCATCTCACATGGCACCTGCAGCTTGGAGAGCACAACTGCAGCCACTCCGAGTCCATCCTAACCAGACGGTTACTCCAGTCTGCGCTCGACCCCGCTAAGGTGCAGCATCGGCCTCTTCAGTAGCTGAGTTTCTGGGTTCGCTTTCGTATCACTAACCTGGTGGCTCAGACTTCTGCCATCCTCTGAGGCTCTTTACTGTCCTGTGAACGTCAAGCAGAGCACACGACTTCCAGGGCTCTGAAGGTATTTACTATGTGCACGTGCACACACGGCGCAGGTTTTGAATCGTGGACTCCCCGTGTCCCCAGCCTCGGCTATTCACTGAGCCTGCGGCCACCGGACCGAGGCCACGGGGGCTCCTTGAACAAGACCAGCTCGCTCTGCTGCTCCACCAGGGCGTCCACCCGGGGGGTCGGCTGCAGGGGAGACGCAGCCCTGGAAGCCCCTGGCAGGGCACGGATTTGGGACAAGGACAGCCCCGGGGTAGGCCTGGGGTCGTCCTGGAGTCTGGCATGGGCATTGGCGGTGGGGGGGCCCAAATCTCCCCACACTCAGGAGCAGCCGGGCAGTCCAGGGTCAAGTCCCCCAGAACGCATGGGCCACGGGCCACAGGCCACGGGCCAGGAGAGGCCGCGCTCGAAGCCCACGCAGGGCGCGGAAAGGGCGCCCACCACCTGCTCCATGTGGAGGGGAGGGGGCAGCTGCCCATCCACGCAGCTCGTACTTTTCCCTCAACTTCCAAACAAAGAGTCTCATTTTTAAATTTTACATTGTGAGAAAAACACCAAGCATCAAAATCTTATTAAAATCAAACAAGCAAAAAAACTCAAAGACAAAAGGGCAAAACCTGTGGTCCTTTTGTGTTATCTGAAGTGTCCACCTGTTTCCACCAATATTTTCTGTCTGATGGAGCAAACGTGTGTTTTCTTTTTTTGACTGAAACGTGCAGAGCAGACGCCTGCGTCTGTGTCCTGCCGGCTGGCGGCACAGAACAGCATTAAGGGGGCCGCCCTGGCCTTGCCGCCGGGCGGGACGGACGAGAGGGCTCGGCGCTGGGGGGACGCCCCCGCCCCACGGGAGCTGCAGAGCTGAGTCACTGAGCCATCGGGCGGCAGGTGGCCGAGGAGAGCCTAAGTGCGAGCGTCCCCGGGTTCAGAGACGTCCAGAACCGAACTCTGAGTGGCGACCGGACAGGCACTCGTAAAACAAAAACACTGCCTGACTTTATTTTAGTACCTCCTAGGAGGGACTTAAAAAGGAAAATGTATTTGCTTTTCAAGAAAACATACCAAATAAGGTAAATGATTCAATATGTAAGAAAAAATTCCATTAATATCTTCATAAAATGGTTTCATAAAAAAGCTTACATATGAAAATAATTTTTCACTTAAATAGATTTACCCTTGGATGTTAATAGACTAAGCTGCTCAAATTAATTTAAAATTTTCCAAAAAACAATATAAACCTTGGCTTTGTTATGATCTATGAAATTATTTTTTAATATTTCTTTTTACCCTTGAGCAATTTAAAATCTGTGAAGCAATGCATTTTTTTCCATAGGAAACAAGTACTGCGGCAATTCTGAAACCATACTTTTTATATTAAACAAAAGCATGAGCTTTAGTGTTTATAGAGGCAACAGGAAGAAATATACAATGATTTTGGAATTTTATCAGCAATCAACAAAACATTTAGAGAAGACTTAGCTATTTTTCTTTTTTAAAATGTAGACTTATAGTCCATTAGAGTAGGGGTGCAAACAGCACAAATTTTTTTTTTTAAAGATTTATTTATTTTATTACATATCTCCCCTTCCCCCCGCTGCAGCAATGCGCCGAGAGTGGTCACTGCGCAGGCGCGGCTTTCCCCGCTTGTGGGCGGTCTCTGCGTCGGTTCACGGCCGGCTTCCAGTTCGCGGGTGGCTGGCTGCGCTCCATCCGCGGGCGACCTGCCTTGCCCGTGGCGGCTTTTGCTATGTCCGTGGCAGCTTCTTGCCCTGCCCACAGCGGCTCCGGCCCGCCCATGGCGGCTTACCATTCTCAAGGCGGTCTGCCCGCTAGGAGAGGTCCCCAGGAATCGAACCCGGGGCCTCCCATGTGGTATGCCGGCGCCCTATCCACTGGGCTATCGAGCCGGCCCCAAAACAGCACAAATTAATGCAGGTAAACACAGCTGTGGAGTGCTCTCGGGTGAGCTGCAATCAAAATTAAGACCTATGTTTTAAGAAGATGAAGTCACCTGTAACGCACTCTTTGTTAGTTTCACACAAGGAAGTAAAGGTCTCACTGAATAAAGCCTTACGGAATTAGAAATTTGGGTCCCCATGTTTTTCAGTCCTTATCCGTTTAGTGGGTGTCGTAGGAAGGTACAGAATGTCCCACTCGGAGTTCCATTAAATAACTCTGGGAGATCATAACATTTTCCTCAAAAGGGGAACAACTCGTGGCTAACCCCCTAAACCGTGACTCTATCTGAAATGAAGATGTTTTTTTCAGTCTGTTATTCTAAATGTGCTCTGATCACTGTTAGGCTCCCACTTTTCAATTTAACTGCAGGGCTCCGGGTACTCCTCTTTTAAAAATAATTCAACACACTCGAAACTTAAGCCAGTGAGGTGGTAAAACAAAGACTTGAGTATCAAATGAAAACACTTCAGTGACAATAAAGGGAAAATATGGACAGATTCACACTTCCAACGTCTAGCTCAAGCACCGTTCTGAGATGTCTCTTTGCCAACTTAACCCTGTTAGTTAGTAAGCTGCTGTCAAGCTGCTTAATCCGGAAAACTTCCAAAATGTCTTCTTTATAAAAATATACTTGGAGTTTTCTTTAAGGCTTTTTTTTCTATGATAAAAATTTATAGGGGCTGGCTCGATAGCCCAGTGGATAGGGCGCCGGCATACCACATGGGAGGCCCCGGGTTCGATTCCCGGGGACCTCTCCTAGGGGGCAGACTGCCTTGAGAATGGCAAGCCGCCATGGGCGGGCCGGAGCCGCCGTGGGCAGGGCAGGAAGCTGCCACGGACAGGGCAAGAGCCGCCACGGGCAGGGCAGGTCGCCCACGGATGGAGCGCAGCCAGCCACCCGCGAACTGAAAGCCGGCCGTGAACGGACGCAGAGACCGCCCACAGGCGGGGAAAGCCGCGCCTGTGCAGTGACCAGTCTCGGCGCGTCGCCGCAGCGGGGGGAAGGGGAGATATGTAATAAAATAAATCTTTAAAAAAAAAATTTATAATTTTAAAAAACTTATTCTAGGCAAATAAAGATACTTCATTGTAACATGAAGCCCGAAGCTCAGTGCAATTTCACATACTTGGCATGCTGACTAGCAAAACACAACCACACTTAAAATCGGGGCCCAAAGACACATGTGGTGCAGGCAAATAAACATGGGGCGTGTGTGGCCACATGTGGGGACGTTTAGACATTATAGGTATAAATATTTACATTTCAAGTATAAAGTAATTATAATGGCGTTAGCTAGAGGGTGGCATAGGTAGGACCACACTTAAATGTTTTAGCTGATTTTAGCATAAAATTAGCAAAAAAAAAAAGCAGACTTGGGGATTACCCTGGATAATCTCAGTCAAATTCACAGTCCCCCTCCTCCCCTTTAGCTCCGGGCCCCTGTCCCAAGCCCCAAACCCACCCTACCCCCAGCTCTAGGCAACCATTGAACAACTTTCTGTTTCAGTGGATTTACCTGTTCTGGGAATTTCAAATAAAAATGCAGTTTCCAACTTCTCTAAAACTCAGCTTGAGCTGGTGGAAGAGGACCGATGGGGAGCTAGAGCCAGGGCTGCCCCTCCACGGACCTGTGAGCACAGCAGGGCCGGAGGCTCTCCAAGGCCCGGTCAGGCTTGCCCCACAAACTTCATCTCCACCGACTTCTCTTGACAAGACTTCTAATGCCCAAAATACAAAAACTAGAGAATCCGTAGCTGAGTAAACAGCTTAGGAAAAAGGAAGGATTTACAGTGGGCTCCTCCGTCTTACAAAGATCTAAAAAATACGCAGTTGTTTTTTTAAATGAGCTGGATTTTTAAAAAGGGACAAAATGGCTATTGACAACTAGGTGCCTTGCATCAGATGGAATTCCTAGGGCCCAGCAAAGAGTGGAGCACGTGAAAAGCAAAAAAGAGCATAAAGCAGAAGATTAAAAATTAAAACATGAAGTTGGCCAAGCTGCAAAAATATAATTAAAAAAGTCCTCGGAGGCATTCCATCATGGTTAACACAAAGAGCTGTAACATTTTCAATTAACAGAGGAGGCCATTCATATAAGATGATATGTCGGCCGCTGCAAGCTTTACTTCACAAAGATCCCTTCAGAGCGCACCAGGGAGGCTCAGTTACCGGCATTGCATAAAGGAGAGTTTTGGAATATCTTGATGCCATCGTCAACGTGCCAAGAAGAATCGATCCCCATTCCATGGAGATATTGGGTCCACCGGGCAAGGGCTGTACAGTCACCAGTCACTGCAGAAAACTATCCTAGGGGAGGGTTGGTGACTTTCCCTTTAATTATCTTGATATTTCAAATGCGAGCATGTTATTTCATTTGTACTGTATAGGAGACGGATTGCAGGTGGCTGGTATTTACACTCCTTAAACCAAGAGACAGCGGTTTGGAGAGATTCCGAATGTGTACTGGTTTGGTGCGCCTCCTTTTGGACAGTCAGTACATGGGAAGGAGTTTCCGGAAGCCCCGCTTCCCTCACGTCTGCTGCCCGAAGCCGCGCCCGGCTTCGCCGGCGCTGTGGAGGCTGCCTTGGCCCTTGCTCCCAGGGAAGCCTCGGCACCACAACAGGCCGGCGCCGGGGGCACAGGGGAGACGGCCCCCCGGACTTGCTCTGGGCCTCTGGGAGCGCCCTGCTGGCCTTCTACGCAATTCAACCCCCTGCCCCCTGCCCAGCCGGTCTCTCCCCCCAGCACAAGCCATCCCCGTCCATCTCTCTCTGACCGCCAGCTGCAGGGCCACCGCACGCACCTCTCCGCACTCCCCGGTCCACGGTGGCGCCCACGGAGCCCTGGGCGTCCGCCTGCCCAGCGAGCTGAGGGCCTCAGAGTGGTTTCAGCAGAAATGAAAAGGGACGCGTGGAAGAGAGGGAGGGAGGGAAGGGCTGGCATCCAGCTTGTGGTGACCAAAATAGGATTTTTGAGTGGAGTCAAAAATCTGGAGAGAAACTTCCCAAATTCCTGTTTGCTCTTATTTAGCATATTGAGAGCAAAGCCCGGTTCCTAGATTTAGAGCTTATTATAAGCCAGGAGTGGCAAGAATGCAGGGTAGGCTGTAAGAGAATTAAAACACCACTCCAGGAGGACTGTGGGAAGAGAAAGCAGCACGTAAGGGAGGCAGGGAGAGGGCCCCGACCTCCCCTCTCGAGTCTGAGATTCCCAGCTGGCAGGCCAGTTAGACTGGTTGAGTATCAGGACTCTGCTTGCTTCCCACCTGGGTTTCTGGGAGACACTGATTGAAGGCGCCTGGACCCACCGGGTGGTGGGAGGCTCACTCACAGGGGCTTTGGGGTGCTGCCTCCGGGGACAGGGAAGGCTCCCGGAGCCCTGAGTAGATGGAGACGGCAGAGACGGCGGGGCCGCTGCAGGCTCTGCACACAGCCCCAGCAGGCCTGGCCCCAGATGGTCACCTGTGCTCACCTGTGCGCTCGAGGCTGAAGGAGCCAGGCCCCCGGTCACGTTTACCTGCCTGCGTGCTCACGGTGGAAGGAGCCAAGCCCCTACAGTCACCTGTGCTCACCTGTGCGCTCACAGTGGAAGGAGACTGTATAAAGCAGCTGAGATCAAGCTATGTTTTTCCCCTCCTGGGTATGGTCAGATCAGTTGTAGAAAAACAAATGACATTTTCTCCCTGCCCCTAAATGGCCATGTTTCCCACGCCGGTTCTCCTAAGAACATGCTTCACGCTAGCTCAGGTGGGCAGGTCTCACAGCCTACAACATCCAAGCTTCACAACCGATGACGATGCCTTCAACAGCTCAGCCGGATTCCCCAACGCATGGGCTGGGACTTGAACTAAGTAACAATGCCACGTAACAGAGCTCGGACTTGAGATGAGTAACAGATGCCACGTAACAGAGCTCGGACGTGAGCTGAGTAACGATGCCACGTAACAGAGCTCGGACCTGAGCTGAGTAACGATGCCACGTAACAGAGCTCGGACCTGAGCTGAGTAACAGG
>PVKH010036966.1:0-11463 GCA_004027955.1 Chaetophractus vellerosus | reverse complement strand
GTCTTATGACAGGTGCAGAGACTGAGGTAGGGATTACCAGCAAGCCACCACCAGAATGCCACAGGCTCCAGAGAAGGCATGGGCTGCCAACACCTTGATTTTGGGCTTCTAGCTTCCAAAACTGTGAGACAATGAATTCCTGTTGTTTAGCCAAGGTATTTGTTATAGCAGTCCTAGCAAACAAGAGGAGGAGTGCCCAATAAATATTAGCTATCTTTTTTTTTTTAATTTTTAGAGTCAAAGATTATTTAGTACAGTTCAGCTCTTTCATAGTTTGTAACAAATATTTCACAACAATGCATGGTGTTGGTGATAGAGTGTCGTATAGGGGCTCTGTATGATGGTATGCATATTAATTTTGTAAAATGACAACTTTTACTATACACTTATTGTTTATGTATGTTCATAGATGAATGATAACACTTCAACAAAAAAGAAAGATTATCTAGTACAGTTCAGAGATTTTCAAACTTGGTGGCACATTGGAATTACCTGAAGAGTTTAAAAATACTGATGTCTTCGTCCCACCCCAGAGATTCTGATGTAAATGGTCTGAAGGGAGGCTTTTGTACGGCGAGTTTTATAAACACTTGAGATCCTTCTAATGTGCTACCAAGAATAAGGACTACTGGCTTAGTTGAAGAGGACATTACAGATTGTCCAGGGCTAACTCTTCATTTCATGGATGAGGAAACTGAGACACAAAGAGAGGATAGCAATTGATGACAGCCAGTTGGTTGGTGGGAAGACTGGTAACTATTGCAGCTGCCCCAACTCCCACCCATGGCACCTTCCCTTTTAGCTGTCCACTGTGAGGCAGGTGGACTCCTGGCTGCGATCTCTTGCTCTGATCCTTCTCACCAAGAAATGGGAGCTAGGAAAGGGGAAGCTGGACTCCTGTTAAGTCTTCCTGATGCCCAATTTCATGCTCCTAAATTTTTTGGTTTCCCTTGGTTTTACAATCCTCCCCCTGTACTTTCAGTTTATAGGTTAGGCCTTTATTTCACTTATTTAGTTTTCCTTACAGATGAAATACCGTCTTATACACATATCTATGTAAGCTCAGGACTATATTTCAAAGGTGAAAAAAGCAGCTTTTTTCTTTCCTTCCTTTCTTCCTTCTTCCCACCCTTCCTCTCTCTCCCTTCTTCCTTGTCTCCTTTCATCCCTCTCCTAACCTCACCATTTATTACAGCTGTCCTTAACTATTGTGCGTAATCTCTATTTCACAATGGGACTTCCCTCCTCCATTTAAATCATTTGTGAAAAAAGTAGTGGTTCCTTGGTTCATAATAGCGATTCTGCAGAATTGCCAATAATAACCAGGATCGGGGGGCAGCTCCCCGTAGGGTCAGGAAAGACAGGGAAATTCTGTGAATGTTGGCTTAGTGAAAGGCTGGCCCATTAGGGCTAAGTGGAATGGATGGGTAGCTGGTGGTAGCAGGCACAGTATTCAAAGACAATTCCTTTTCTTTTTTTTTCTCCAGCCTCAGCCTTTGCAGATATTAGCCCTTTGTCATTTTCTCGGAGCTCCTAATTACCAAGATTGAAGGGAACAAATTGAATGAGCAAGAGAAATGTGGGTACAGAGGAAAGTTCTCAGGAACCTGGCCTTTTAAAAAAGAAATATATCATATATTCTTACATGAATGAAGCTGGATACTAAATTGAATATGCAATATGACCTCATTTTCTTAGTTTTCTTCTTATATACATGATTATTACTGAATGGTGAGATTATAAATAATATTTTTTCATTGCTGCTGATCTGTAGTTTCTGAGTCTTCTATGATGAACATATATGACTTATGTATCAAAAAAGCAATAATATCATTTTTTAAACAAAACAAATGTTAAATACTGATCTTAGAATAAAACCCTGGGCTTTGCTAATATTCATTATTCCCATACTGTTTTCATACATTTGGGATCTTAAGAGTGAAATGAAATTAACTGATTTCTAATCACTGATTTATTCATGTGTGTATGCCTGTCTGTGCATGAGAGTTCAGGTCTGTTGTATTTTTGGCCTTTATCTCAACCCCCACTTATCACTTTAGGCCAATTTGTATCATTTCCCTGGCCTCCTCAGCATTTGTGACATTTCCAATTCCATCTGCAGATTTAATTAACGTGCTGCTTATTCACTCTTCCACATCACTGATAACAGGAGACGTAAAACTGGACCCAGTGCTGACTGCTGCACCACCTAGATACCTCCCACAGCTGGACACTGCCTTCTGCTTTACCTAGTTTTCAAGCCACGCTGATTGAAACTGATTTTGCAAGTAAAATTCACTCAGACATTGCATCGAATGATTTATGAAGTCCACGCAGCCGTGTGGTGTTGCATTAATCACAGACACCACAATAATCTATTTGTGTGCAGCGGGCCTCATAAATCGGAATAAAATAAATTCCACAAACGCATCCTCAGCTTTTGTGACAGGGCACATGGTATTATTCAGAGCGCCATCCACATAATGCCATGTTAGCACACTTGCAGATTCCTGAACTTGGTCAAGCAAGTAAAAATATGCATTCATTTGCTGATGCATGCCGAAGCTAAAGAAATTACAGCGTGTTCATCCACCGGGTGAGAGAATTTCTTTAGGACTCAGCTCTCTCAAATTTTTTATGAAAGCCGATGTAAATAAACAGAACATATGAAGCGCAACAAAAAAGTGATGAGAGTATTTTGTTAACAATCCAGAATTATACCAAATAAATTTGAGTACTTAACTGCTGTCACTATTTGGAGAGTCTATGCTTATTTCAATGATGTTATGAAACGATTTTGTAAGTTCTCTTTTGGTATTGATCTGTGTTTAACATAACAAAAGAATGTCTTTAGTTATGGTAAGCTCACTTCATTTCTTGGAAACTGCCCAAAATTATTGCAAAAAAAAAAAAAAAAGTCTGGTAAATATCATAAAAGATCCAGCTTGTAGTAATATATTTTTTCCAAAATGCAAACACATATTATTGTTTTTTTCCTATTTATAAAAAGAATACTTATTTTAAGATGAAAATTAAACAATAGAAAAGTACATTGATGAGAATAAAAATTGCATGAAATCCTAACTCACAAAAATAATCACTTAATATATTAGTGAGTATCTATTCAAGAATTTTATGTATATATGTGAGTTTGTGTATAGAGAGATAGATAAGGAGATAAACACAGATATAGATAAGATATAAACGAGATACCCGCTTTAAAAAAATCAACACTATATTGTGGATATCTTTCCAATACAATAAATATAGAATCACATCTTCATTTTAATACCTGTATAATTTTCCATCACATAGATTTACTTAATCAACACTCTATTAGGGACTTTAGTTTATTTTGAATTTCTTGCAACAATGAACAACACTATTTTAAACACCCTGGTTGCTAGATATTGTATCCTTGCTCTTATATGCTTCTTAGAAAAATAATTCTTAGAATAAGAAATCTTCTAAATAAGTAATCCTCTTGGAATAAGAATTCTTTTCTTAGAATAAACTCTTAAAATTGTGATTTCTGGATGAGGGGCTATATTTAGTTAACATTTTATATATTGCCAAGCTGCTTTCTGGAAAAAGTACACCAAGTTATAGTACCACCGATAGCTAATGAAAGTATCAATTGCTCCTATATTATTCAGCCAACGGGGTGCTGATACAAGTACCAGAAATCTGTTGGCTTTTATAAAAGCTATTTATTTGGGGTAGAAGCTTACAGTCACAAGGCCATAAAGCATAAATTACTTCCCTCACCGAAGTCTGTTGCCACATGTTGGAGCAAGATGACTGCTATCTCTGTGAGGGTTCAGGCTTACTCTTCCTCCTAAGGCTCCATGGTCCCAGCTCCTTCTGTTCTCAGCTCTAGGCTAGCATAAGGCTTGCCTGTCTCCCCAGGTCTCATTTCTTTGTGGGCTTTCTCAGCTGTTCAGGGCTCTGGTCTCCTCAGCTGCAAATTATCAGGTGAACATTTGGCTCTCTCCCTGGGGCTCCAGCGTCCAAAAGTAAACTCTCTGTGTTCTCCTTCTCATTGCATTTACTTCGCAGGGTTCCATCATCAAAACTCAAACTCTCTCCTCTGCCCTGTCATTTTCTCTATAAGTCCCCACCCACCAAAGGGGCAGGGACTCAACGTCCTACTGACGTGACCAAATCAAAACCCCAATCTTAATTTAATCAGAAAGTGAAACTTCTAAATCTAATACAATCTAATATGCCCAGAAGAACAGATCAGTTTACAAACATAATCGTTTTATACTGTCTGCTAAGAACTAGAATTGAGGGAACCAGCTGTGGCTCAATTGGTAGAGCTCTGGTTTACCACATGGGAGGCCCCGGGTTTGGTTCCCAGAGCCTCCTGGAGAAGGCAAGCCGCCACGAGCAGGCAAGCCACTGCTGCGAGCAAGCAAGCCACCACGTGGTGAGCTGACTCAGCAGGATGCCACAGCAGGGGGAGACAAGCAGACACAGAAAAAACACAAAAAGCAAATGAATACAGCAAGCACAAGCAGCAAGGAGGGGGATACATAACTAAATAAATAAATAAATCTTTATAAAAAAAAACTAGAATTGAAGTCAGCGCTATCTAGAGGTCAATAGGTAAAGAGGAGGACAGAATAGGGTTTCAAGCTATGCTCATCATGTATGAGAGAGCTGAGAGTCAAAGTAAAGCATCTCAGAATCTCATTTTCCTCATGTACAAAGTGAAGTAGTTGGACCTGGGAATATCTGAAACCTTTTCCCACACTTTTAATTTTCTTTATTTCTCTAAGAAATCTCAGGGCGAAGAAAAGACACCATTAGGTAGAGTAGTAAAGAGAGTCTCCAGCCTCAACGGGCTTGTACTTTCTTCACAAAATTTTGAAGCCTGATAGATGTTAAATAATACTATTTATACTTAAGTTATTCATCTGAGAAAATATGGATTCAGTGAAAAGCTAGAAGCTCTTTTCAGGTTCTAAATGTGTGACAAAGCAAAGTAAATAAAATAGAAAGCCAAAGGTAGGTTTAACCTATTAAATGTAGGAACTCCTAATCTTTTTGGAATTTCAAAATCCATTGTGGCATGTTTGATTTTGCACCACAGCTTGTTACCTCATAGCTATGTTATTTGATAAAATCTTCCCAATGATTTCATTGCTTCCATTCACTGCCCCTCTGTTCTGTTCTGCCATAATTTCAATTTTTCACCAAAATAGGATGCCATCACTTGTGAGCAACAACATTATTTTACATAGCAGTATGAAAAAACTGCCAATTAAAATGTGACACACCATCAGTTGTAGGAAGCATCTCACTCTCAGTTGTTAAAATATTTTAAAAGTGTGTCTTAAATATCAATGAAATACGATATCTTTATAATAGTCAACCATCCCACATATAACCAGAAATGCACTAAATCTCTCCAGAATGGGGCAAAAGTCCTTGAGTAAAATTCACTCTTAAACTTGATCGTATAACTTAAATATTAGGATACGAAACTAAAACAACTTACGTAATATGGTAAGAGGATAAGACAGGGAAGAAAACAAAGATATTTTCTTTATGTACATATAGATGAATATTCATAAAAAATATTGTAAAAGCCAACCCATTTCTGGTATATTGCTCCCAGCAGCTTTTAGCCAACTAAGACAGAAATTGTACCAGGAGAGTGGGGTGCATGTTGCTATGCAAATACCACAAAAGTTGGAACAGTTTTATAAATGGGTAGGGGGGAAATTCTGGAAGAATTGTGAGATGCTTGATAGAAAAGACCCAGATTGCTTTGAAGAGATTGTTGGTAAAAATATAGGTGCTAAAGATACTTCAGATGAGGCCTTAGATAGAAATGGTGAATTTATTGTTGTAAACTGGAAGGAAGGAAATCCTTGGCAAAATTGACACCTGATGTTAGATGGGAGACAGAGCTTAATTTGAAAGTGATTAACTTGGATAATTAGCTGAGGAGATTTCCAAACTGAATGTGGAAAGTGTGGCCTGGTTTCTCCTTGCAGTTTATAATAAAAGGCAAGAGGAAAGGGATAAGTTGAGAACTGAACTCCTGGGCACAAAGAAACCAGAAATTGGTACGTTAAGAAATTCTGAGCTTCTGGAAAATGAGTCCCCAGAGGATAGTGCCCCATGTGAGGGAACCAGCCAGTCATTTCTGTGTTAGTCAGGATTGCAAACGCAGTTATCCAGGAAGGATCTGTGGAAAATTTTACTGTCTGACAGCTTGCATCCCTGTTTCCTGCATGCTAAACCAACAAGTTTTTTGCAAGATCTGCATGAACAGAACTACTCACAGCCTGAGCTAAAACAGACAGAAAAGGAAGAGATTGAAGTAAAAATGACTTCAAAGGCAGAACTGTGGAAGCTGGGGTCTGGATTAAAAACATTTTCTCAGGCCAAGAGAGGGACCTCACTCATATGTGCGGAAAGGTACCTTTGCCTCAAAGCTTGGAGAGGGCAGGGCTTTTGCCCTGTTGTCAGGAAGAACGCAGCCACCCCGGGCTTCAGAAAGGGTGGGGCATATTCTCTCAGGTTTGGAGAGAGTTTGGCTGCAACCACACTGTTCTGAGAGAGTTGAGCCTGTGCCCCCAGAAATTGGGGAGAGTTTGGCCCCCACCCCATTGTGCTAAGCCTATGCCCTGGAGATTGAGGAGAGACTGGCCATCACCCCAGTGTTCTCAGAGGGTGAGGCCTAGAGTTCAGCAGCCACCCAGATGCTTGATGATGGTGGAGTCAAGAACATGGCCTTGGGGCAAGTCCTTGGAAGGGATGGGACTGCCATACCATAAGACCCCAGGGAGAAGAAATCACCTTTCTATAGATGACCTTCAGACCTTGAAATCTAATGGAGTATGTCTGCAGGTTTTCAGAACTTTTTGAGACCCGCGACCCCTGTTTTCTTTCCAATTTCTCCCTATGGCAATGGGAATGATTATTCTATGCCCATCCCTCCTTTGTATATTGGAAGCAGATAACTTGTTTTGTAAGTTTCACAGATCCATAAACCTGAAGGGAGCTTTGCCCCAAGACAGGCTCCATGCTTATAACTGATTGTGATGAGAATATGTACTTAATGCTGTTACTGAAATGAGTTAAAGCTCTTTGAAATATTGTGATGGAATTTGCATATGGAAAGAACATGTCTTTCTGGGATCCAGAGGGTGGAATGTAACAGTTTGAAGCTGGATGGATCCCAGAAAATCCTTTTCTTAAAGCTAATCCATTCCTGTGCATGTAAACCTATTGCAGATGACACTTTTTGATTAGATTCAGTTAAGGGACCTTCCTTTTGATTAGATCACTTCAGTAGGGCATGACCCAGAGTGGGTCTCAATTCTCTTACAGGAGTCCTTTGTAAATGGAGTAATAACAATCTGCAGACACTGGAAGAAAAGCCACAGAGGCAGAGAGAAACACTTCTAAGCAGAGAGAATGTCAAGTGAGCAAGATACTGAAAGCAACACGGTCCAGAGGAGAAGGCAGAGAATGGCAGAGCCATCATTGTGTCTTGCCATGCAGCAGGAGTCCAGTGTCTCGTGCAACTGAACTTTGGGGAGATAGCTTTGCTTGATGACTTGATTTGGACATTTTTCCACAGCCTCAGAACTGTAAGCTTTTAACCTAATAAATTTCTATTATAAAAGCAACCCATTTCTAGTATCTTGTCTTGGCAGCCTTTAGCAAACTAAAACACCTCCTATGCACCAGGCACTTTTCTAGACACTTCACTGTTTTCTTTCCTTGGAATATAATCCCCTTTCTCCCTTCCTCCCTAAACCTGTTAAGTATCCATCCTTTCTTCCTTCAAGATCCAATCCAACTAATTTCTCTTTTATGAGAAATTTTTGTGAAATGTTACCTAAATCCTCATATACCTTTAATTTTGTAAACTTCTATTACACTGTACTGAAACTGTTGATTTTCTAAGTGCCCAAACTAGGCAGTGGACTCCTCAAGTAAAGGAAAGTGACATTAGAGTAGTAATTAAGAACATAGGATTCAGATTCCAGACTCAAAGTCCCTATCCTACCAAATAGGAAATCATAAATTATAGTTGGTGTAATGGTTTGAGTTTGATTTAATTATGAATTCCAAAAATATAGATTAGATTATGTTTGTAAGCTGGTCTGTTCATCTGGGCATGATTGAGTTGAGAGTAGGGCGTTAATTGCCACGTCAGTGAGACGTTGAGCCCCGCCCCTCGGTGGGCGTGGTCTCAAGTATGGAAGGCTAGATAAGAGGCAGCAGAGAAGCGGAGATAGAGAAAAGCAGATGGAGAGAAGCAGACTGAGAGAAGAGATTTGGAGAAGCAGATTTGAGAAGCAGTTCTGATGTTGGAGTGAGCCAATCGCCGGATAGGCTATAGCTGGCCTTGTGGAGAGACGCAACACAGAGAGTCTCATAATCTTCAGCTGAACTTGTGAAGGAAACAGAAGCTAAGCCCGGAGAGAAACGCAGCCCCGGGAACAGAGGAACCCGGAAGCCTGAACCCTGGAGACGTCGGCAGCCATCTTATTCCAACACGTGGACTTTGGTATGGGAAGAAATTATGCTTTGTGGCCTGGTAACTGTAAGCTTCTACCCCAAATAAATACCCTTTATAAAGACTGACCAATCTTTGGTATATTTCAAAAGGCACGCCTGTGGCTGACCAAAACAGTTGGGGAGACAGATATGAAAAGTGATATTACAAGGGAATTACGGGCTGCTAGGGAAAACAGTGATGATGTTCTAGAACCATAGACTTGACCTCATTTCATAAGCTTTTTTTTTTTTGCATTTTAAAAAATGTATTTATTTATTTATCCCTCCCTTGCTGCTTGTGTCACTGTATCCATTTTGCTGTGCATTTTTCTGTGCCTGCTTGTCTCTCTTTGTTGCATCATCTTGCTGTGCCAGCTCACCTCCAGGAGGCCCTGGGAATTGAACCCAGGGCCTCCCATATGGTAAACGGGAGCCCAACTACTTGAGCCACATCCGCTTCCCATAAGCTTTTTTTTAAAAAAAAAAAAATTTATTTTATTTATTTATTTCTCCCTGCCCCCCATAGCTTACACTTGCTGTCTGGTCTCTGTGTCTGTTCATTGTGTGCTCTCTGTGTCTGCTCATCTTCTTTTTAGGAGGCACCAGAAACCTAACCTGGGACCTCCCATGTGAGACAGATGCCCAACTGCTTGAACTACATCCACTTCCCATAAGCTTTGAAAGTAACAAACATTCAATGAATATATTATTCTATTACAGGTCTAAAAATCTTATCATAACAAATTCTAGAAGACTTATTAAGCATCTATTATGTGCTCACAATCATGTAGATTCTAATTTCCTAAGTACCTGATTGGAAAAATGAAACTCAGATTAAATAATGTACAAATTGACACAGATAGTGATGAATGAAGCTAGAATTCCATACCAGGTCAATGTGAGTCCCAAGATCATGTTCTTTACATTAGAGCACATTATGGCACAATGCCTCCTTATCATTGAGGACTTTCCTAGTCAATGATGAACAATACCAGTACAGTGACCTTTGAATCATCCAGTATCAGAGTATGAAAATATTCTTTAAGTTCAAAAGATAAATAGTAGGAGGTTCTGATTTATAGCCCATAATAAACCATTGACCTTGTTTCAATACAAATATTGGTGGGGAGGAATTCATAGAGAAGCTCACATAGAAAATACTGCAAATGAGGCTTGGAGGGGAAGTAATAGATTCTGAAAGACTTGGTAAAAAAGAAGAAAATGAGGATTTGAAAAGCCTCATTCTTTTTTGAATGCACAGAATATTGGTTACCCAAAATAAAGCAATGGGCCAACAGCCTGAAATTGTGGGAATTCAGGAAATAAAATGCACTGGATAGCACAAAGTAAACAGCCACCCTCCTTTTTGAGTAAAGAGAAAGGTTTGATATTACTTCATTCGATTACCACTAATCAGTACTAATAAAATATTAAGGTCTTCTGAGAACATTATAATATTGAAAATATTTTAAAAGTCATGATTGGTAACCTAATCATTATACAGACATGCCATAGCCAACAAACAAATGCAAGTTAGTTATAAGTGGATATCAAAATGGCAATTTGTCTAAGACCATATAGCAAAAGCAAGGACTTGAATAACAGTTAATAGTATTTCTGTTTAATAAGCTAAATGCTGTTTAAAAAAAAAAAAAACCCAAATGTTGGTGATTTATCACAGTAAATATTTCTTTCTCAGTCAACTCACAGTCAATAGAGGTTCAATGAGGTGTGTATATATGAATATGTGTATGTTGGGGGGTGGGGTAAATCTGCTTCACACAGGCATTCAGAAACCCAGGAGTCCTCCATCTAATGATCCCAAAATCTTCTAGGGCCTCAGAGTCCTCTAGAGTATGCCCTGAGGCCAGCCAGCAGAGATGAAAGAGGAAAATTATGGAGTCTTCTGGGAAGATGGTGGTGGACTAAGTAGGCAGGGCTCCACTTTCTCACAAAAACAATGGAGGAAGGGCAAAAAGCTGTCTGAGGGAGGGAGCTGCTTTGGGATCTGCAGACCAGGAGAGTGAATACATCCTCCAGGAGAGTAAGAGACAGATGGATGAAGAAGCTGAAATGAGAACTGTGAGTTACTAGCCCCTGCAGCTGGGAACAGGATCCATCTTCCAACCTAAAGGCAAACAGCCTGGATAAGACCTGTGGCTCACTGCAGTCATCTGAGAGGGGAACAGTTGTCTTCCTCCCTGGGAAGAGGGAGGGCGTGGCAGAGGGCAAAGAGTGGTTTCTTTTCAATGAGTTTGGCCAGCAGAATCTGCTTTGAATCTCAGCACTGGCAAGGGGAGGTTGAAAGAGACACCTCCATGGAACTGTTTGCCAATGAGTATCATCTGATGATCAGCAGGGAAAATGCAAGGAGACTTTTTGGAGTCTCTAATCCCAGACCCTTTGGATAGAATCTGCTCCCCATTAGTGAGTCCCTGACCCTATTTTAAAAACTTAATCTGGGCAATTTTAAAGACCTAGAATAAGTTGAACCAAAAACCAAAGAAGAGCTGTGAAACAAAACCACTAGGCAAGAGAAAGAAATTGACAGTCAAAGTAAATTCACCAACATATTCAGATACTTAGATATCAGCAAAAAATTAGAAGCCACACTAAAAACAGGAAGAGATGGCCCAGCCAAAAGAACAAACCAAAACTCCTGATGAGACAAAGGTTTAAGACAACTAATCAATGATAATCACACAAATCTCCTAAAACAATTCAAGGAGTTGAAGAAAATATAACTAAAGAGATAAATAATATTAAGAAGACACTGGGTGAGATAAAGAACAATTTGAGGGGTCGGCTGGATATCCCAGTGGATAGGGCGCCTGCATACCACATGGGAGGCCCTGGGTTCGGTTCCCGGGGACCTCTCCTAGCGGGCAGACCGCCTTGAGAATGGCAAGCCGCCATGGGCAGGCCAGAGCCGCC
>PVKH010036965.1:0-11511 GCA_004027955.1 Chaetophractus vellerosus | reverse complement strand
CTGTGTAACATTTATGTAATTAATGTATCTTAAAAATATATATAGATAAATTTTTAAAAAATTTAAAAGGTGTCAATCTAGGAAAACAAATACAAGAAATCTCTCACAACAAGGTAAAGGCAAAAACAAGAAAACTATAAATTCTGTGAGAGAAGATAAGATTTTAAAGACTAAATACAAAACCAAATGATAAAAATAGGGGTGTTAGGTAAAAAGAAATAGATGGAGGAATAATTTAGTAAATAATAAGGAAAAACTCCTGAGTTACAAATAATTAGTTCAGTCTACAAATTAAAATAACCCGTCAAGTTAAAGCACAGTTAAAAGAGAAAAGAAGTACACCCCATACACACCCAGTGAATTTCCTGAATTTTCAAGATGATGGAGATATTTTAAATGATTCCAAAGCAGCCCTTTGGAAAATAGATAAGGTTTCCACAGACTAGCCTTCCTAATAGAGTATATAGAAAATCTGGATAAACTGCAAAACAGAGAACAACTTTTAAAAGCTATAAAATAGTGTTTATAAAATATGTTTATAAGAATCTGAGAGGAGAGGGTGTAAACTACAATGTAAACTAGAATCCATGCTTAGTGACAATGCTCCAAATTGTGTTTATGAATGCTAACAAATGTACCACACTAATGAAGGATGTTGTTAATGTGGGAAAGTGTGGGAGGGGTAGGGGGCAGGACATATGGGAATCTCCTATATTTTTTATGTAACATTTATGTAATCTAATTATATTATTTTAAAAATTAAAAAGTATATTAGGAAAAAAAAAAAGAATCAGTGAGACACCAAGGCAGCCAGGTCTTGAGGGGCCAAGATTCCAGAAAAAAAAGGGAGACACAATGAGGTGAGACCAATTTTTCAAATCATGTTTCCCTTTAGGGAATTTGCCAATTTATAAGGACTGCATGACAAAGATGTTGAGAAATTAGGCAGAAACTGGCATCTCTCTTGAGAGAGAAGCCAAGTGGGGATTATGGCAATCAGATAAGCTTAAGAGTGTTGCTGTAAAGACAGCTATTTCCAATAAAAAGGCCTTCCCATTCCAGCACTGCAAAGAATAAATGCTTCTCTTTATGAGAAGTTGATTTATTGAGAGTGCACAAGCAAGGAACTGGGGAATCTTCCCAAAACTAGTTCAAAATGAAAATGGGAGCTAGGGTTTTTATAAGCAAAACATAAATAAATAAAAATAAAAGAAAGAAAAAAAACAGAAAAAAATAAAAAGAAATGAGGTAGTTGATAAGAAAAATCAAGTAAAAAAATATCCATATTAAGTCATGCCAAGGGTCTTGTGAGGAGGGTACGTGCAATTTCTCAGTCCTGTGTTGTCTCAAGCACAGTTGATTTGTCCTTGATTTCAGTGGCTAATAAACCACAATTTAGATATATTTGTGCAGGTGTGAGGCTTTCATGGCACCTTTCTCAGCCAACCACTCAAGGATATCAAGATTTTTGCCTCTGAGAAAAATTACAGATTTATACCATTCAGTCTGGTTTTGCTTTGAGACTTTATCTTATTCCTGGAAGCAAAACTGAGAAGGGCTGGTTAATTTCCTTCAGGGAACTAAGTACAAAGAGTAAACTTCTAAAATTAGATTAATGGAAAATCAGCTCAATTAGTTTTAGAATTTTCAGAGCTGTTTAAGTAAAGAAATTTTAATAAGCCCATTTTCCAGCTACCAACTAGACAAAAATTTGTACTTAGGCCTACCAAAGATGCTAGACTTGAGGAGTTAAAATTCCAGGTAGAACTAAAGCACAGAGAACAAGCCTGGTGTGTATCATCACTTATAACTTCAAAATATGCATCAACCCTGAAGCAGAACAGAAAGTGGTGACAAAGAGTCTAAGAAGCAGGCTTTACAGTGTCTCACTGTACTGGGAAGCACATATTGGAACTCAAGACCTTGACTTTCTACTGGGATACTAGAAGTGCTGCAGCCAATGAATAAAATTAAACTGGAGAGAGACCAGCCCTCACAAAGATGGAAATCCAGGTTTTACAATCAAATTGATTGAGGTATATTTAATGTAGAAGAAACTACATCCATTTAGATGGTATAATTTGATGTTTTTGCGGTTGTGTATACCCATAAAACCAACACCACAATCAAGAGAGAAAATATTTCCATCACTCTTCCCAAATTCTTTGTGCCTCTTTGCAGACCATCGCAGCCTCCAAACTCAGATTCAGGCAACTACTGATCTTCTGTGTCACTTTAGGTTAGTTTGAACTTTCTCAAATTTTCTATAAATGGAACCATATGGTCTATATCTTCTGCCAGAGATGCAACTGACACTTCTAAAAAGGTTACAGAATGCTCAAGGGATTTTAAATCAGCATCAATCTGTCTGCTTAATATTTTGAAGTTCTTTTCACCAGTAATTAGGGCTGTGGTCCCGACAGCAGCTGAGCCTCCTATGCCTAGGCTTGCTAAAGTGGGGACAAGTATGGGGACCACCTGCTTATTTCTAATTAAGGTATCAAAATGTTCTCTTCCTCCAGACCCCGGGTAATAGTACACTTGGGGTATAATATGTACTAGGATGCAGATGACAGGATTGGCAGTGTCACTCAAGGTAACAGGGGACAAGCATGGAGTGACACTGCGATTGCATGCAAACCAGGTTCCATTTGGGGCGATCCAATACATGCTCTCTGAGGTTTTATTAGCATAGGCTACAGATGAATAGTTTAAGGTGGGCAGAGTACCTTTGTTACAAAACAGGTTCCGCTCCCTTGCATGTCCCCTAACATCAGTATAGACTGTCGTCCCCAAGTGCACTTTTTGGTGCTCTGATTCTCAGGAATTAGTTGAACATACAACGGGTCCTTTGGGTTAGTAGTTGAGCCATTTACCCCTATTCCTACATAATATGGGGGTTGTGGGTTTAAACATAGCCAGCAGTTGGTAGTTAGGTTGGGCTGACTAGCATTTAAAACCTTGAATACAGTCTCCATCATGGAGAAAAGTGGCTCCCGTGAGGTCAGGGTTTGATGTCTTTTTTGGTTGGATTTTAAGTCTTGGGGACAGCCATCTGGGGAGTTGGAGGGATCTTCTGGGGTTTCAAGGAACAGATCTCTATTGGGTCCTATCCGATTTACAGGTGGGTGTGTCAAAACTCCCCTCTGAATAGTAAACTCGGATGCAGGTTCAGATCCAGTTACATATAGCCTGAGGTCCCAAGTTTCCCCCCCCCCCATCCAGTAGGTGGCAAACCCATTTAGGATCCAGATGTGGATTGAGGTATATCCACCCAGGCCACCTCTTGGATGCTATCCCCTAGTGAAGGTTATAGCAGGGTCCTTATTTTGAATCCAAGGAGCTATTGTTTCACAGCCCTACTGAGCACAATAGTGCTGGCCTTTTTCCTGACAGTCCGATGACCCATCAGCTGGACAAACATACAACTGGCAGGTTTGTAAACCTTGTTCTATGGAATCTGATCCACACCTGTAGGATGCTGGTGGTCTGCCCTCTTTGATGTTATGGGTATTTAACGCAGGAAACAGGCCTTGAGATCCACATAAGTCAAAGGATAAAAGCAGATTTTTAGAAGTAGAAACAGTGGAGTTTAAAATTGTCGCATCTTCAGTCCGGATGACAGTCCAAGTGTAGATAACTAACTGGAAGGGTGATACCTCCTCCCAGGTTCCAGCAAAACTCATTATGGAGAGGAAGAAGAAAAGGCACATAGCTTACAGTTTTGATGGCCCCTTTCTGAATCTTAGCTTGAGAGGGTGCAAGGTTTTTTCTACTGTCCACCTCTCATTTGCGGGATCAGGATCGGCCTGGGTGAGATCAGGATCAGTTTGGGCAGTTTTTAGGTGAGTTGCATGTATCCAGTGTTTCTTTCCTGCTACTTTGACAGCCATGGTAGTTGTCAGGATAACCAGGTAGGGTCCAGTCCACTTTGGTTCTAGGGTGCCAGTCTGGAATTTATGGACCCACACAAGGTCTCCAGGCTGAACCTGTAAAACAGGGCTGTTAGAAGGTATTTGGTTTTGTCAGGACACCTGGACTACACTCTGGACTTCTTTTTGGACTTGATCAAGAGCCTGCAAAGAAGAGAGTAAATAATGATTGTCTATTTCAATTAGTTTTTCAGCTCCTAATTTAGGTAACAGAGGCAGAGGCCTTCCAAAAAGGATTTCATAAGGGGTAAAACCTTGCACATATGGAGTGCACCATGCCTTTAACAAGGTGAATGGAGGGAGGCTCACCCAGTTCTCGCCAGATTCTAGGACCAACTTAGTTAAACTCTCTTTTAGGGTATGGTTCATTCTCTCTACTTGTCCCGAACTTTGGGGCTGAAATGCACAGTGTAGTTTCCAATTTATGCCCAGGTTGCCTGCCAATTGGTGAGTCACCTTCGCTATGAAGGAGGGTCTGTTATCTGACCATATCCCTAATGGCATTCTGAACCTTGGAATAATTTCTGCGATACGTTTCTTCACTACCATAGTTGCCATTTCCCCTTTTGTGGATCAGTTTGGGCAGTTTTTAGGTGAGCTGCATATATCCAGTGTTTCTTTCCTGCTACTTTGACAGCCATGGTAGTTGTCACCCATCGGGAGAATGTATCTACTAGCACTAATAGATACTTATATCCCAATTTTCCAGGTTTTATTTCAGGGAAGCCAATTTCCCAATGTTCTCCAGGTTCTGCCCCCCCCATTAGTTGACTGCCCATGGTTAGCTTTCTGCCACCTCTTGCATTTACTTGGGCACAGGTGACAACATTTTTACAGGCAGTGTGCAGGTCTTGGTAGTAGAAGCCTCTACTTACCAACTCGGCAAGTTTAGTTGCCCCCATGTGAGTACCTTCATGAATCCTTCTAATTAGTTGTCTCCCCACTGGCTCTGGAAGATAAATTCTGCTCTCCAGTAGAATTATCCAACCATCCTCCTTAACTTTGGCTTTTAAGCTTTTGGCAAATTCCATCTCCTCAGCAGTGTAATGTGGAATTTTAAGGTGCTCTCTGGGATTGTGGGCAGGGTGTGAACAGGACTCTGGCCTGACTGAGCTATGTTGTGGGCAGTTTGGTCTGCTACACGGTTCCCCACTGCCTGGGGGTCATTTCCTATTTGATGTCCTTTGCAGTGTATTATAGCCATCTGCTTAAGCAGCCATATGGCTTTCAACAGTGCTAAGACTTCAGTCAGATTTTTAGTATTTCTGCCACTAGATGTAAATAGTCCCCTTTCTTGGTAGAGCACACCATGGAAGTGAGCCATGGTGAAAGCATACCGACTGTCCGTGAAGATGTTGATGGTTTTGTTTTCTGCCCATCTCAGGGCTTGTGTTAAGGCAATTAGTTCAGCCTTTTGGGCTGAAGTCCCGCACCCTAACGCTTGTGCCCAAATGATTTGGGGAGGTTCCACCACCATGGCTCCGGCATACCTGATTCCATTGGTAATGAAGCTGCTCCCATCCACATCCAGAGTGTGTTCAGCTGTCTTAAGCGGTACATCTGTGAGGTCCAGTCATAACCCCATCAGGTTTCTAAAATTTCCCCACAGTCATGCTGAAGTGGGGCTTGTCCTGGCTCTGGGAGAAGGGTGGCTGTATTGAGTGCCTCTGTTTCAGAGAAAGTTACCACACATAGGTTTAGGAGGAGGACCTGATATTGGGTAGTGGGGGCATTAGAGAGTCAGTGGCTCGGAGGGCTGTTGAGAAGAGCCTCAACAGAATGAGGGGCAGTTAGTACCATGTTCTGCCCAAACATAAGTTTGGCCGCTTCTTTTACCAAGACTGCTGTGGCTGCCACTGCCCTCAGACAATTTGGCCATCCTGCAGCTACATGTCCAGTTTTTTTGGAGAGATAGGCTACAGGGCATCACCATGGTCCAATTGTTTGCATTAGGAAGTACTTTGGCTATGCCTTTTGTTTCAGTTACAAATAGATGAAATGGTTTAGACAGGTCGGGTAGCCCAAAAGTGGGGGCACTTACTAGAGCCAATTTAAAGTTCTCAAAAGCCATCTGTCTTTCTGCTGTTCAATTCAGCTGGTCTATGTTTACTGCCATAGCTTCATACAGGGGTCGTGCAATTTCTGCAAAACCCGGAATCCATAATCTACAATACCCAGTTGCCCCCAGAAATTCCCATACCTGTCGGATGGTCATTGGGACAGGGATGCCCAGGATTGCTTGAATCCAAGCTGTGGACAGCTTTTGTTTTCTGTTTTCCAGTTGATATCCTAGGTAAGTGACTCTTTTGGCACAGAATTGTGCTTTCTTTGCTGACACTTGGTAGCCCAGATCCTCTAACATGTGCAGGAGGGCTAGAGTGTTGTCTCAGCAAGCCACTTTATCTGTGGCTGAGGATGTTATCTACATATTGTAGGACTGTCACCCTCTGGTGTCTTTTTCAGAATTCCAACAGGTCTGTCCCCATAGGGGAGTTTTTGAATCCCTGAAGGAGTCTAGTCCAGGTTAACTGCCCTCCTTTTCCTGGCCTCGGGTCCTCAAAGGCAAAGACCAATTGGCTGTTAGTAGCTAGAGGTATGGAGAAGAAGGCATCTTTTAATTCCAGTATGGTGTAAACAGTCTGTTCTGAGGGGATCTGGCTCAAGAGGGTATATGGGTTTGGAACTGTGGGGTAGAGGGTTTCAATCTGTTTATTGACCTCTCTTAGGTCTTGCACCAGTCTATAGTCCTGGGTTCCAGGATTTAAAACAGGGAGGAGGGGGGTGTTCCAAGATGACTGGCAAAGAACAAGGATCCCAGCTTGTAGCAGTCTATTGACATGTTGGGTTATTCCATCTCACACTCTTCCACTAATAGGATATTACTGGACTCAAATTGGGAGGGCTGAGCTCAGCAGCTGCACAATGACTGGATGTTGGTGACTGGCCAGTCCCAGAGAGTTAGTTTCAGCCCAAACCCCGGGAACAAGTTTTTGAAATTCCTGTAAATAGTCTTTCCTGAATACCGGGGGTTCAGCTGGCATTAACAGATATTCTTCAGTGAGGGGACAAGTAACCAACAGAGTTTGGGGCTCACTCCCAAAGGATATTTTAGTATTTTCATCATCAAATGAGATAGTGGCTTTCAATTTTCATAATAAGTCTCTTCCTAACAGGGGGTATGGGTAGTCTGGCATAACAAGGAACAAATGAGAGACTGTTCCAGCCCCCATATGTACTGTCAGAGCTGAGGTCCATGGATAAGTCCCGAGTTTTCCAGTAACCCCCTGAATTAGGGTCTGATTCTTCTCATAAGGACCGGGGTCGGTTTTGAGGGCAGAATATGTTGTCCCAGTGTCTACCAGGAAGTCAACCAGGGTGCCTCCTACCTTCAATCAGACCACAGGCTGTGGAGGCAATTGGAGCCCTGGCCCCTTCATTGAGTGTGCAGGTCCAGTGTGGTTTGGAATTAGTCCCCTTCTGTGGACACTCATTCTTCCAATGGCCCATCTCTTACAGTAGGCACATTGGTCTGACTGTAACCTCTCTTCTCCTCAAGACCTCACTCTTTGCCCCCCCCCAGAGTTCCCCAGGATCCAAAGTCCTTGGGGGATGGCCTCTCGTTTCAACAAGAGAGCTGAAGATGACTTTATCCACGTTTTTAGTGGTTTGGACTTCTTTGTCTTCCCTGTTATTGTAGACCATCTGAGCCACCTCCATTAATTCTGAGGGGAGTTTCCCTTCGAACCCCTCCAACTTCTGCAATTTATGACAGATATCCAGGACCAATTGGGATATGAAGGCAATATTAACAGCCCATCTATTTTCAGGAGCTTCCAGGTCTATGGGGGTATATTGTTTGTAGACGTCCATCAGTCTTTCTAGAAAGGTTGACAGTGACTCATCTGAACCCTGGGTTGTTTCTGTTACCTTAGAGAGATTAGTTGGCTTTTGGGCTGCAGCTTGGAGGCTGCTTAACAGAGTCTGGCAAAACCACTCAAGGGCCTCCTTTCCTTGGTCATTGTTATAATCCCAGTTAGGCCGATCTGTGGGGAAGATGGCCTCTATATGCTGGATGTTGGTTGTTGGCTGGCCATCTCAACCAAGGATGGTCTTGACTGCCTCCCAATGAATTCTCTCCTGCTCTTCAGAAGTGAATAAAGTCTGTAGAAGCTGCTGACAGTCATCCCAAGTGGGACTGTGAGTAAAGAAAACAGTCTCAAGGAGAGAGATTAATCCCTGGGGTTTATCAGAAAAGGAGGGATTCTGTTGTTTCCAATTATAGAGGTCAGTGGATGAGAAGGGAGTATAAATCATAAAGGGTTGGCCATCCAGCCCTGGTCCAAAGCCTGCCTGTTGGAGTGGGAGGAGAGGGGCCAGATGATCTGACTCCAACTCATTACCCGGTGACTGTTAGTGCCACCATGTGTATGTGGGGGAGAAATTAGAGGAGGGTGACTAGAAGGAACAGATAGAGCAGAGGGAGCAGGGGGACCAGAGGACTGGGGGAGTTTGTAAGGAGGAGGATCCAAAAGGGGGTCTCCTGCATCATCCTGCAGAACTTTCTTCTTTGGGGTTTTATCAGCCTTAACTGGCAGGACTGGATGGGGTCTACCATCTGGGTGACAGGCTGAAAGGCAAGATTTTAATTTCTTTGGCATGGTGATTACAAGTTCTAACCATAAGTCAATATAAGGTATCTGATCTGGGTGGGGGACATCATATACAATTTTCTGAACTGCATGAATAATTTGTTTGTTAGTAGTCCCTTCTGAAGGCCACCCCACCCCAAAAGTTGGCCACTCAAACTCACACAGAGTGTGCAGCATTCTGGGATTGACTTTCACACCATAGCCAGTGGCTGCATTTTTCATTTCCTGAAATATTTTTAAGAAAACAATCCATGGGGGTTAGGTTACATGACTCAGACTGACCCATTGTGCCAAGCAGACTCACAAGAAGACCAACACTTAACAGACAAGGCACAAGACAGATGCCAACACAAAAACCAGTAAATTGAACCCAGAGGTTCCCAGATAGGTTGGAGCAATGTCTCACCTCCAACCTTGACTATAGACACTATGCCACGTCTGGCAGTCTAACAATCCCCAGCTGGATCCAGTCTTACCTGGCCAGAACAGAACAGGTGGTTCACTGGGGCTAATTGTCTAGGAGTTCCAGCTCACAGCCAGGTGATCCCGGGGCTGAGGAACATCTCTCAGAGGCCTTCCCCTGGGAGTCCTGGGTGGAGCTGGCTCCTATCTTGCTGGGGCCTCCAAATGTTATGTAACTATTCAGAATAAAACTCGGCTCCCAGTTGAATTTTAGAACCATTTATTCAAGCGGCCGGGCTCATCACCTTTCCATAGGTAAGAGCGCTGAAACAAGGCTTTGGCTAATTTTTATACTCTTTGCAAGAACTGAAACCAACTTTTAGACAAAGGACTATGTGGGGAGGTCTCTCTTTGTGATTGTGTTTGACTCACATTGTCTGGGGCAACTAGCAAGCCAAGCAAGCTCCAAATGTACAGAAGCAGATATTTTCAGTTAGCTACAGGTAGGAACAGTTTCTAACTATTCTATTCTATTCTTGTTAGTCAAGCATAACTTTTGCAGCAATGGGAGGAAGTTCCCAGAATTGTACTGAGAAGACAGGGGGGAGATTGAGACGGTTCCCAGAATTGTACTGGGAAGGGGTGACCATAACCTTTCTCCATAACACTGATGCAAAATACCAGAAATCTATTGGCTTTTATAAAGGGTATTTATTTGGGGTAGAAGCTTACAGTTACCAGGCCATAAAGCATAATTTAGTTCCCTCACCAAAGTCTGTTTCCATGTGTTGGAGTTTTGGAGTAAGATGGTTACTGGCATTCAGCCTTCCTCTTCTTCTTAAGGCACTGTGGTCCCAGCTTCTTCCAATATCAGTTGTAGGCTGGGTAAAGCCTCATCTCTCTCTTGGGGCTTGTTTCCCTTCAGGTTCAGCTGTTCATTCTCCCCACAAGGTCAGCTGTAGACTATCAGGAGAATGGCTCACCTCTCTTCCCAGAGCCTCTGCCTGGGTCTAAGGGGCCTTCTCTCTTCCTCTATTTTCTTCTCTGGTGTGTTTACTGCCTGGGGCTCCAGCTCCAAAACTCCAACTAACTCCTGTGCCTTGTCACTTTCTCTGTGAGTCCCCACCCACCAAGGGGACATGGGGACTCAACATCCTACTGACATGGACCATCAAAGCCTTAATCATTATTTAATCAAGTAAAAGTGAAACCTCTGAATCCAATATAATCTAATATGCCTAGAGGGACAGACCAGTTTACAAACATAATCTAGTATCTATTTTTGGAATTCATAAACAATATCAAACTGCCACACCACCAGATTATTTTTTATAATATTTTTATTACAGAGGTTGTGAACTTACAAAACAATCATGAGGCCATGTAGAATTCCCATACAATACCCCTCCACCAACACACCACAACATGGTGTAATATTTGTGACAGTTTATGAGATAATATAACCAGACTATTACCACCAATCATGACAGCCACTTTTAAAAATTATTGGGATTTTAAATATATATATATATATTTTAAAGAAGCTTTAAATTACACAAATGTTATATCAAAAATATTGGAAGTTTCTTATATACTGCACTCCTCCCCCTCCCAATTTCCCCCATTAACATCTTTCATTACTGTTGTACATTTGTTACAATTGACAAACACATTTTGAAGCACTGATACTAAAAATGGTCTATAGTTTACATTATACTTTACACTTTGCACCACACAATTTTATAAGTTTTGACAAAATGTAAAATGGCCTGTATCTGTCACAGCAATATGATACAGGACAATTCCAATGTAAATTATTGGGATTTTAACCTTCAATAAAAGACATGACAACAGGAGAATTGAATTCATTTGTAAACAAGTATGTTAAATGGTCTCCATCTGACTATGAACTCAGATTCTCGTTTCCTGATCAGGGTAGGTTAGGATTTGTCAATGAGAGGAAATCCCATGGTATCTAGATGGGGATTTAAAGCAGAAGCCATGGTGCTCAGAAGCCTAAACCACATAGAGCCCATTGGCACAGCCCCAACCACACCCCATCCCTAGTGCCCCAGTACAGTGGACAGTCAGTGTTCTACATGATTCTCCTGCCTAGTCTGGTCTTCACTCCCCCAGCTCCTTCCCCATTTGTGTCAACCTTAATTCCTGTATTACAGCATTGTTCCTGTCCTACTTGTCATGGTGTTACTTGCCTAATACAGAATGTTAAAGGAAGTTTCCCTTAGTTCCCATTTTATTAAGACTTTTTTGCATGGGTAGAAATTGAATTTTGTTGAAAGCCTTCCTGTCTGTGGAGCTAATGAAAGGATTTTTTAGGTTAATTTTGTATGTTGGATTATATTAATAGATTTCCTAATAATGAACCACCATTTCACTTCTGTAATAAACATTTTGCAGTCATGATGTGTTCTTTGTAATGTGTGTTTGGTTCTGTTGGCTAATGCTTTAAGAGTTTTATGTCAGTATTTATGAGGTTGGTCTTAGTTTTGTTTTGTTTTTGTAATTCC
>PVKH010036964.1:0-11512 GCA_004027955.1 Chaetophractus vellerosus | reverse complement strand
AAGTTTACAAGCTTCTTCAGAGCCAAAAGCCTACTGTTTCTGTTATTTTCACAGACATATTCCTGCATATTCTTTTCAATTCAAAGCTCTTGCTCATATGTGTGCTATCCCTTGTGGTCCTCAGTTCCCTATTTTGAATATCCTAGCTTCCTCAGGTCTCCTCTGCCTTAAAAAAATGTCTGCTTCTCTATCTTTGAGTCTTAACACTCTCTTTGCATTCCTGCCCTTACACTTAGAAGTAGGCAAAAGGCTTTCTCAATTTACACCAGTACCCAAAAATCCAAAAATTTCGATTTTAGGATCCATTCTAACTTCCCCTCCACAAAGATAATAGAACAAATAGATAAAAAGGTAAATGAAAGATTCTTATACTTTTATTAGAAAAAAACAAAAAACAAGGAGAAGATGCAGATAATTGCAGGGTATTACCTTATGAGAAGATAAGACATTTAATAGGAGAAAGAAAAACTACCTGGACAACAGTTCAAAGGTTGCATGTCAGTCCAGTCATATTGCAGATGGGAAGAGGTGTCCAGTGTCCTCTAGGACACAACACTGTGTTTGACAACAATCCCACCTGTAAAGGTAAATACAAATTGTAAAAGAAAAAATAAGTTTTCCTTGGCTCAAAAAGGAAAAATGAATCTGCATTCTGTTTTCTTAGAGAATTTCCTGTAGAAAACCTGTAACTGTAAAAAAAATTTTTGCCCCTTTGAAATGTATACAAGTCTTTTTTTAAAAAAGCTGAATAAACCTCTTGCTGGCTTTACAACCAAGATGTCTTTGTCAAAGACCTGGAAGCCATTTATCTCAAAAGTATCAAGGAAGATAGTACCCTACTTCCGTATTTTCATGGGAGTTTGATTTAAGCATTTTGCTTCAAATTGTAACTATATACCTTCCATAGATATATGAGAAGTTTTGTTATTCCTGTGGATAGAGAAAATCTGTAAACACAAAGACTACCCCACCAACCAGGTGAATTTAAAAGGAACTATGTGTGACAAATTCTGCTGTGAAATTCTCTTACTTGAAGACAAGTTATCTTGAGAACATGTGTGTAATGGGTTGTATCTGCTTCGCTATATAGAAGGGTGAGAATTCTTTCTGTCTTTGCAGTCTCTTTAGTGGATTTCCTGTGATGCATCACATTCTGGTTTCATGCTTATTCAACAATAAAATTGTTTTTCTTTTTCCTCTGCTTCTGTAAAGAAGTTTTCTGAGTTAGGGAAGATTTTGTTTTTAATTGTTTTCCTCAACATGCCCCAGTTTGATGTTGCCTGGTCACTATCTCTAAACTTATGTACATTTTATCTGTGTAATCCACATAGTCTGGGAATAAAATGGGGTTGTATTATTTTTATAAATATTTATCTGATAGTCATCCATTTGCTATTGAAGAAACAGCAGATAACCTAAAAAATATGCCCCAGTTATTTCTGGGATCTGCCAGGGAATATTTCCCCTTTGCTCATTTCCAAGTATTCTCAGCTGCATTATCCTCTATTAATGCTACTAGTACTGCACTTAACTCCTCTTTTGTAGTGGTTCATTTTGCTATGACTTCACAAGTGCATTAGGCTTATTCACCTTCACTAGGTTTTAGGTCCTGTTATTACCAAGATCCCTCCTCAACATAAAAAGTAGAAAGGGAGGATTGTGACAAGATGGCAACGGAATAATAGGCAGAGCCCAATGCTTTCACAAAAACAATGGAAAAAGAGCCAAAACTGTCCGAGGGACCTGCTTTGGGGGTCAGCAAGCCAGGACAGTGTTATACAACTTCCAGGAGGTTGAAGGACAGAGAGACAAGGAAGTTGAAAAGACAAACGTGAATTACCTAGCCCCCTTGGTGGCCAGGAAGGGCTACCCCCCCACACTCCTAATACATTAAGCTGGGTAAAACACCTGTCTCACTATAGCCACCTGAGAGAGGAACAGACATCTTCCTCCCTGTCAGCTATTCCAAGGGAAAAAGAAGGGGATGTCAGGATGCTTTTCTTCAGTGAATTCGGCCAGCAGATCCCTCTTTGAATCTCTGACCTGGAGATTCAAAACAGGAACACAGGAAAGCTGAGACTGAAACACCTCCACAGAAAGGTGTGCTGACTAGCACCATCTGTTGTCCAGACTGGAAATTGCAAGAACAAAAACTCCTCTGAGCTCTCTGGATCCAACCCCTGGGAGAAAATCTGCACTCCACTAGTGAGTTCCTGGCCCAATTTGGAAAGCTTAAGCTGGGCAAATTTAAAGACTTAGAATAAGTTGAACCAAATATCAAAAGAGCTATAGGGGAAAAAAGCAATAGGCAAGAGAGAGAAATGAGCCATCAGAATAAATTCACCAACATATTCAGATGCCTAGACATCAGCAAAAAATTACAAGCCATACTAGGAAACAGGAAGAGATGGCCCAGCCAAAAGAACAAACCAAATATCATGAATGGAATATAGGATTTAATAAAATTAATCAGTGATAATCACACAACTCTCCTAAATCAAGCCAAAGAATTTAAATAAAATATGACTAAAGAAATAAAGGATATTAAGAAGACACTGGGACAGCATAAAGAACAAATGGGAATGAAAGACATGATGAATGAAATTAAAAATACATTAGAGGCACATAGGAGCAGATGTGAATTGCTTGAAAACAGAATCAGTGATTTTTGAAGACAAAACTTTGAACTGGAAAAGACAGGAGAACAGAAGGAGAAGAGAATGGAAAAAATGGAACAGAGTCTCAGGGAAGTGAATGATAATGCAAAACACACAAACATTCACATCATTGGTGTCCCAGAAGGAGAAGAGAATGGAAAAGGGGCAGAATGAATATTTGAGGAAATAATGACTGAAAACTTCCAACCCTTATGAAGGACATAAATATCAATATCCAAGAAGGACAATGCACCCCAAACAGAATAAATCCAAATAGACCTACCCCAAGACACTTACTATTCAGAATGACAAATATCAGAGATAAAGAGAGGATTTTGAAAGTAACAAGAGAAAATCAAAGCATCACATACAAGGGAAACTCAATAAGATTAAGTGCAGACTTCTCATCAGAAACCATGGAGGAAAGAAGAGTGGTATGATGTAGTTAAAGTTCTGAAAGAGAAAAACTTCCAGTCAAGAATTCTGCATCTGGCAAAGCTGTCCTTCAAAAATGAAGGTAAATTCAAAGTCTACTCAGAAAAACAAAAACTGATAGAATGTGTTACCAAAGGACCAGATTTGCAAGAGATACTAAAGGGGGTGCCACAGCCAGATAGGAAAAAAAAACAAGGGTGAGAGATTTGGAGAAGATTTTAGAAATGAAGATTATTAGGAAGGGTAACTAAAGGATAAGAAAACAGATAGTAGAATATGACAACAGAGAGCAGGACAAAATGTATGAAATATCTAGATGTTCTACCACTGCAATTGTTATTAGCATCAGGGAGCTAACAGCGTCCTCTTCACTGCTCACCACCAAGATCTCCAGTGTTTGCCACAATTCCCTTAGGCATTGGTATGGCTTGAACTGTGCCCAAAACAACTATGTTGAAGTCCTATGTGCTTTTACCTGTGAATGTGACCTTATTTGGCTATAGTGTCTTTGCAGAACTAATCAAATTTAGATGAAGTCATACTGAATTAGGGTTGGTCCTATTCAAATATGACTGGTCTCCTTATAAGAAGAGGAGAAGATACACAAACACAGGCCCACAGGAAGTTGGCCATGAGAACATGGAGGCAGAGCCTGGAACCATGAAATGCCAATGATTGTCAGAGTTGGAAAGAGGCAAAGAAGGACTCTACAGTTAGAGCTGTCAGAAAGAGCTTGTCCATCTGACACCTTGATTTTGGACTTATAGACTCCATAACTGTAAGAGAAAAAATTTCTGTTGTTTTATGGCACCAAGTTTGTTGTATTTGTTATGGCAGCCCTAGGAAATCAATACAAGCATTAATTTTCCCCACACTCTTTTCCAAATGAACTTAGTCCCTTTAGGGAGAAATATGGAACTCTCAATTCTTCTGGCAGGTGCTACCCCAAGGCAGAAACACTGTGCTACTGCACTAGAGCTGGGTGTAGAAATAGAGGTCCACACCTCATAAAGTGACATCCTTACACTATGAGTGGGGTTCTGGCAAGGAATGGCAACCCCTGCCTTCGCAGTTTGCCCCACCAGTATGGAGCGTCCACCTATGGATTAGCTGCTCTGGGAGCAATTTAGGCCTACTATTCTTGGCATGCTGTGTCTGGAATAGATCTTCTGCCATATGAGTGGGGTTGGGTGAAATAAATGAGCCACAGTTCACTCAGCAGCATCTGCCTGGAATAGAGCTTATGTCAAATGCCTTCCCCCATGGCAGTTTGGAATTATTTTATGAATTCCAAAAAGAGAAATATTATGTTTTTAAATTAATATATTGCTTTGGGTGTGATATCCTTTGATTGCATTAAATTCAGTTGCTGGGCCTTTTATTGGATTACTTGATATGATCACTTTAAGGTTTTTGATTGGAGTAGTCAGTGTGGCATGATTCATGTTGAGGTGTTGCCCTCTTTCTGAGTCTGATAAAAACTAAGACACAGAGAGACACGTGCAGACAGGCATAGGAAATGGAAGCCACCGTTTCTTATCCTGCCATGTGAGAAAGGACTAGATCACTTAAGCATGAAGCCCCTAAAAGGCTGGGGGCACAGATCAACTCCAGAGTAGATGAGCACTGCAATTTTTCTGATAGCTTACAGCTGAACTCAGGAAAAAAGCAGAGCAGCTGTGAGTGACAGAGGAGGCCTGGAGAGAGACAAGCTCTATGCCTGGTTGCTCACAGGGACAGTGAGCCTGGAGGGGATTGCTGAGACCTCTGCGGAGATCGGTGTCCATCTTGCTTTGCCACGTGCCTAGACACATGTCCTTCTTTGGTTAGAAAGCACCTCTTATGGTGTCTTAACTTGGACTTTCCATGACCTTGGAACTGTAAGCTTTTACCCCAAATAAACCCCGGTTATAAAAGCTAAAAATAAAATAAAAACTGGAAAGGGATAGATGCTGTCTTATTAGAGTCCTGTTTTCAAGATACTTCTGTATAGAAAACCTTCTGCAATCTGAAAAAAAAATGTTTTCTTTTCCTTTTTTAATTTTTTTACTTTCCATCAGGTAACTACCAAACCATATTCTTTTTGTCTCCCAGTGTTTTCAGAGTGAAAATATCAAGCATTCCATAGAAGCAATACTCAAAAGGATGATAACAAGATTTGCATTCTTCCTCTGGAATGAATTCCAAGAATAGTAAATAAAAATTTAATAAGGAGAGGTCAGAGACGATTTAGTTAGTTTTGAGCCTGGGTCCTATTCTCCAGTGTCCACTGTGTGATGCAGAAAATAGTTGAGTGAAAGACAAAAGAATCTAGGAGAGATTTCCCTATGAGAGAGATTGTATTTTTTTTTTGTAATCTTTTAATAAAATGAAAGGGAACTCTTTCTACAAAATGAAGTTATGATAAGGAGAAGGAAAATAAGGTAAATATATTGAGTATGTCTAAACTTACCAAGTGAAACCTCTCGACAGAAATAATCTAAGAATTTAAATTTTGAATTTTCGTAAAGGTCAAGGGAACAATTCATTAATTGCTTCAAGCTTCATATTACTTAGAAACAATTTCTCAGCTGAGATAAACTATGAAGATTTTCCTACAGAAATAAGGGAAAGGGTATATACTAGTGACATTTAACTTTTTGACAACAGCTTTTTATTTTTTTTAACTCCAGTAAAGTAATTTATGTTATGGTTTCTCCTTGTGCAGAGGATCTCAAAGTTTTGCAAATATCAGAATTATCTGAAGGGCTTGTTAAAACATTTTGTTTAGCTTCTCCTTCAGAGTTTCCACTTCCATAGGTATGGGGTGGGGTCAAAGCTTTTGTATATCTAACAAGTTCCCAGGGGGTAGTGATACTGCTAGTCCAGGAACCATGTTTTTCTCACAACAATGTAATATCACCAAAACAACCAGAGAAATTTCCTTTAACGGTTATCGTGCTGAACAATCTCTCTTGCACATCAAATTCGAGATTTCCTAGAGATCTCTTAGAAAACACACAGCAGCAGATTTATTTCCCATATAACTTAGTGGATGCTTCCCCTTGAAATATTATTGGGAAGTCTATAAAAAGTAATTATTAACTTTACAGAAAAAGTACTTCTGGAATGAACTTGTCATATAAAGCTAAGATCTCAAGGGAAAGGTACAATGATCAGTGTTACTATTATTACAAGGAAACCGGCACATTTTTCCTTGTTGCTCTGATTGGTGAGAGGGTGATGATAAAGGTTCAAAACCTATAACTCAATACTTTATGATATAAAAAATACTTTATATCTACACTGATAGATTTATATGAAATAAAATAAATAAAAGTATATATTATGCACAAAAATTATGAAGTTTTTGTGTATCTCAGGCTAAAACCAAGAGTAACAATTAAAGTAAATATGAAATTAAATAAAACCAATTATATATATATATTATTTTACCTATTTTTCCTCTTAATCTACCTAGTCAGTCCCCTGAAAGTTGTACCTCCTTTGTTTATTTTCTTAGGTTTTCAAAATTCTTCTGGAATTGAAAACTATGAAAATAATATAAAAACACTTTCTCAGACCTCACAGCCATATAGGTAATGGGAAGGAATTCATGACACATTTAATGAAATACTTGTCATGTGTCACTATACAAATAGTTGTAACCCTGTATGTATTGAATTGTTTATTATAAAATTAAAAGTAAACTGTAAACATGACATATTCAGACTTTCATGATTAGTTGCTCTTCTTCATTTCCCACATTATCTGCCAAATGCCTGAAGATAACTACAAATTACATAAGACCAACAAAAGCATAATCCAAAAATTCTAAAACAGATCTACCAAAACGAATCATCTTTTGTTTTCCAGGCATTAATGAGTGATGCAATTAAAGTTGCATATGTACACATTTCCCTGATTGCCAGAAATTTGTGATGCTCATTTTCATTTGCTTGTAGTGCTTAAAAATAGCATGCAGAGATTTTTTTAAGTCTTGACCCCAGATTTCTCCTCAATTATCTTTCCATTTCCCTCTACCTTGCTGTAGAAATGAATGAAATAATTGTCTCTACTTTTCTCCACCCCCCTTCATTTCATTCTTTCATTCACAATAGCTGAGTTTTCATCCCCACTTCTCCAGTGAAGCTGTTCTTACCAAGTTCATAACAACTCCATTAGGCCATATGCAATGGTTGATTCTAAGTCCTCAACTTACTGGATTTCAGCCACATTTGGCACTGTTCATTCTTTCTTCCTATTATACTTATTTTACTTAGTGTGTGAGACACTGTTGTCCTCCTGCCTCCAATCTCATCACCTTTGTTGGCCCTTTTTCTTCCTTCCTTATGAAAGTAGAAGCTCCACAGTTTGCCACATAGATTTGTTCTGCAGGCCTATCCATTTTCCTGAACTTCAAATTCATTTTTCAATCTGCCTGCTTCTCTTCATTGTTTTGATGTGTATAGGTATCATAATTTGATTTTGCCCTGTAGGGAGTTCTTGATCTGTCCCTCCAACTTCCGGAAGTTAAATCCTCTGATGACAGGATTTTGTTCAGTGTCATATAAAAAGGATTAAAAGTGGAATGCAGAAAGTGATAGGCATTCAAGAAGTAAACACTAACAAATCAAAACAAATAACAAACAAAAAGAATAGGGGAATGCCAATTGCAAGGCCAGAATGGGTAGGATTTGAAATGACATAAGACCTCCATGGGTAGCTTCAAATGATGCAGAACCAAGATTTAAAAGAAGGAAACAGGGCCAGCTATATAGCCCAGATGGTAGGGCACCGGTTTACCACATGGGAGGCCCCAGGTTCGGTCCCTGGGCCTCCTCGAACAGGTGGACCTCCTCGAGAAGGCAAGCCAATGTGGGAGGGGCATGCTGCCGCGGGTGGGGCACACCGCTGCGGACAAAGGCAGGCCCCGTGAGCAAGGGCCAGCCCCCATGAGTGGGCAGGCCGCCGCACCGGTGAGCTGACTCAGCAGGTCCCCCCAGCAGGGAGAGACAAGCAGACACAGAGGAACGCAGAGAAAAATGAACACAGCACGAATAAGCAAAAGGGGGTGGGGGGATGTATAATAAATGAAATAAATAAATAAATAAAATTAAATTAAAAAAAAAAGAAGGAAAGGATTGAGACAGGCTCAGAGACATTTCCTGAAGTCATGATATACACTTGACTAAGGGTTTCAGGAATTCCTTATTAAGTGGAAACTTACAGAATATTTTAAAAAATTGTTTAGAGAATTTATATACAGGCATATATATGTCTACATACATGTCCCCCTATATATATATATAATATTATATATATATATATGGGGTGGGATTTTGATTTCAACTATTCTTTTGTTTTTTACAGGGTTCCTGTAATAGAAAACTTTCAATATTTTTAAGAATTAACTATGCACACTATGGGGCCAATTAGAGTCACAAATATGCCACCCACTTTGGAAACACCAGGTAAGCAGTATGTTTCCGAAAGCAGACTTTACAACTCTTTATGCCTAAGTGGCTTTTTGCACATTTAATACAACAGTGAGCTGATGTGGGATTTAACAATCAACCCTTACATGAAAGTGTATCCAGGTAAGCTATTTCCAATTCATATGATCCATCTCTGCCCCTAAGAGTCTGCCACTGCTATCTCCTTGCCTAAGTTTCATCTTCTGGACAAAATTATTGTAGAATAAAATGGAAAACACATGCAAGAACACACACAATACTATGAAGCTGTATCTAAAAAATAAGTTTACCATAGACTTGATACTGGATCTCTTCCAATTTCAATTCATTGGAGATTTAATCAGACATAGCTGTACTGAGAATATTCAGACAAAAAGTTTTAATTTTCTGAGCTAGTTGGTGAGATGAATGAATGCAGAAGAAAAATTTAAATGTTAAAAGATAAAAGAATTACTTCTATCTTTACTCATCTCTATTACAAATAAGAAATCATTTCTCAATTTGAAAGTAGTGCTTTTAATAGCATTTTATGTTGCTTCCCCCTGTTAAATTTATTAAAAACAATTAATGATACCAGGTCTTGGGCTTGCAGATGAGAAGCAACAGCCATTCCTATCTTCAAGGAATTAAACAGTGTATCCACTCTGTTTAGAACACAAACAGCATCATGAAATACATGGTGTCAGCCGGGAATTGTGCTACCTTGGATATTACACATTCTATGATATTCCATGAATTCTAGGATACTAAATTTCAGGATAAAGAATGTTTAGCCTTTGCAGGTTTGAGAGTGTTTGCACTCAAGCTGATGGAAATGTGTTCTCTGAAATTGAATATGTCTTTATGCATCAGCATTTCTAGTAAGTAAATCCTTGCATTTATTTTCTATCATGTTCATTTGATAGACTAAGAAAAGCCACAGGATTATTGCAATGACACACTGCACTTCTTTGTAATTTTCTCGGCAATTTTCCATTCCAAAATATCAAGCATATTTTGCGTTTATTCTCTCAAACCATTTCAGTTTTCTAATTTTTGTCATCCTCAGCAAATTAATCCCACACATGCCTTTGTCTGTCACATGAACCATGTAGAAGTGTTGAATTATGTCACCTCTATAAATGGGAATCTTGGAAGAAGGATTAAATGCTAAGGGTGATCAGTCAGAGAAAGTGGCAACTCGTCTGGTTCAATGATTAAATTCTGGACCTGAAAATAAGAATTACTAGGTTCTATTTGTGGCTTTGCTATCAATTTGCTATATGACTTTTAGTAAGACTTCATAGGAATTAGTTTTCAGCTATGGGCTAAAGCAAAAAATTATATACCTTCAATCCTAAGGGAAGAAATAATTTTATTTCTTAGAAATATTAACCAGTTAATTAGGGGGAACTTTCATGGAGATTGAGAAAATCTTAGCAAAATAAATGTCATAAAGTTCACCCATAATCAATATATTAGCTGAAGAAATTTTTATTAGTATGTTGATTGCTCTCATCTAGAGAGCTAGTAGGCATTTTGGCTGTAAGTTTTGCTTTAAAGACTGGTTATATCCATTAGGATTTCATAGGGCACTCAACTAAATTATTTGCAAAAATGAGATGATATTTGGAAATCAAGAGAGGACTCTAGGGAGCTGTTAAGATCACTGTTTGATTGATTTCTCCACTATATCTACTTTTCTGTCCAATGTTTGTACCAAGGCATAGCTATGTCCTTCCTCGTCCTAGCATCTCACTGTAAATTATGGCACAATTGTGAACAATTTTTCCTCCAAATTCACATAACATAATTCTTCCTGAATGCTTTATTTATTATTGTGTTTTAAATCTTTAAAATAATGTTTAAATATTTTAAAGCCATTTCCTTCCAAACTACAAAAGCCATACTTGTTTATTGAATCAAAATAGGCCACTCAGATGTATATAAAAAAGTCTCCATTGTACTTTTCCACTCTTCATTCCCATATGTGCCTTTCTACATTTTTCTCCATGTGCACGAAACAGGTATTAGTATTGTTGTAGGGGACATACCTTATGCCACTTACCACCTTTCCCTGAGACCCACAAATACATTCTGTTCTCAGAAATGTGTGTTGGCGTGGCAGGATAAAACACAAATCTCTAGAAGATAAGGGACCTGCTGATACAATCCTTCCTCTATTGTCCTGATGTCCAGTAAATACTCACTGGAGATGTTCTGATTCTGGTGAGCATCCATCAGTTCACACACCCAGTGGTATATCTGCTCCTGGCAAGGAGGATGCAGGATTCCTCCAAAGTGGTGCGCAAACATTATAGAGGGCTGCTGAGCATTGAACATCTCCCTGAACTAAGGACTGAGAGACTCTGGCTATTGGGAACTGATGCTGACTATTGAATCTGACCTTACTCTGCCTCTTCATGTGAGAAAAATTTTGTTCCAGCCAATGCTGTGTGAGTCATGCTTCTGTTAGCTACCTCAGCAACTGTATTGCAGTGGGTTGACATATCTTTAGGTGTATCTCCTTCTGAATGATAAGTAATCACAAAATCTGTGTGTTTCTACAAAAAGGGTATTATCCAATGTATATTTTTTGGCAGCAGTCTTTTTTCTTCTTAATAAGAAGAAGCAAAGTTAACCCGGTATGCCATGTTGCAATTTGTATTATGCATTTTACATATATTACCTCATTTAATTATTTTTAAAATTATTACTTAGATATTATTTTCCCCATTTCATCACCTGGGAAACTTAGGAACACAGAAAGAAATACTTTGTCCAATGACAGATATATTATGGATTAAGGTTGGAATATGAACTTAAGTGTTGTGGCTCCAGAGCCCAAAGTTGAAGTTACAACACTCTACCATTAGAGTGGACATACATGTTACACCTATGTATTAGTCTGGGCCTCCCTGAAGATCTACACATAGAGGACTGACTCACTCTGCTTAGCAGCACTTAGTTATCCATTCTAGGAAA
>PVKH010036963.1:0-11524 GCA_004027955.1 Chaetophractus vellerosus | reverse complement strand
GGCGAGCTGGGAGAGACCCCTTCTCCATAACTGGTGCAATCATCTCCAAATATCTATCTTCCTTTGCCAATTTCACTTTTCCTCAAACTCCTGGAATTTTCCTGTGTCAAAAAAACACACTTCCGTGCATTTACAATCTGGAAATAGATGCAGCCCAGGGTGGGGAGCCTTCGAAGTGATCCCGCAAGACTCTAAAGAGAATACAGACAACTGGGAAATGTGGAATGTACATGGGAAACAAATGCTTGGCCTGCTATCCGGTTTTCCGATTGGAGTCTAAATTTAGATCATGGTATAGACGGGCATAAATAGCCCTGCAAAGCTTTTCCTGCCTGGCTGACATCTCTCTGCCTCTTCTATTTATACCTCGGAGGGGAAGTTTTGTTTTGTTTTTGTTGTGGAGATGCAAGGCTCCAGAAAAGCCAGGGCCCCTGGCTTTCACCTCACTTCCGAGTGAGTTTTCAATTTGCTTCTGGGTTGTGCTGAGTGAAACCTCATAATAATGTTTGCTGAAACTTTTGCCCATATCAGTTTTAGATAGTGGGGACCTGAAGGATGTTTGTTTGGGTGCAACCAGTCGTAGTTGTTAGAAGCCAACCATTGCCAAATCTAAAGCCTCGGTAGATATCAAGGTTCTCAGCCCTTGAACACCTGGGCTAGTTTGATGCGAAAACCCAGCAATCTGGACATATTCAATGCAGGGCCATCATCCACTGTGGTCCCTGCTCACCTAGACAGAGGAAGCCCTAAAGCATGAGGCTCTGCTCATTCCCACCATTTCTTTCATCCATCCTCTGGTCCTGCCTACTCTCTAGTCCTACTCCCCTGCTCCCTGGGTCTACCTAGCTGTGTGCCTTTGCTCACACTCCACTGCTCCCTCCTCCTGGACCTCGCTTCTGCTCCCTCATCTCTACCTGCCTGAATTCCTCTTACTCATCTAGGCTCTGGGCAGGGGCTGCCTCTCCCCTTATCTCATCTACCGGAAACAATTTTTTCCTTTTGTTCTATTGAATGGCAAAGCATTTTACCAGTATGTTAGGTAAGGCCCTGCATTGCGATTATTTATGTGCAAATTCAACCTCCCTTTCCCAGTTGTTAGACACATGACTCCCTGTTACATGGCTAACTTGCCACCCTTTACCATTTCTTCAAGAGTATCTAGCACCGTGTCTAACATGTTGAGGAAGCTCACTAAATATCTGATGAACAAATGGGTGAGTGTGGCCTTAAGTAAGAACAAAGTTGGATCTTCTCAGTGGGTGGACTGATGCCTACAGGAAGACAGTTGTCCCCAGCCCTTATACTGAGCCAGGTACCTTAGCTGCCACCAATCTCCAGCCTTATTTCCCTTCTTACCTCTGGGTACGAGCTTAACGCATCTCCTCATCACTCCTGGAAAACATCATGCTTGTTTCCAGTCTGCATCTTTTATTATGATATTCTTCCTATTTGAAATGCCCTACTCACTGCTCCTCATCATCTAAGTCTCCTCCAGGAAGCCTTCTGTGACCTGTTTAGCCTGTCATGAAGAAGGCCCAATAGGTTCAGATTCACCATCTCTGGGCAAACATATCACTAGCTGGGCAACTTACTTCACCTCTCCTGACCTCTGATTCCTCATTTATGAAATGAGTTCTTGGAGGACATGGTTTCTAAGGCCCTTTCTGGTTGAGACATTCTATGATAATCGCTCCAATCTTGGAACTTGCAGCACATTGATTGTCATAACCATTGACCAAATCCATGCTAAACTTCATTGTTATTTATCTTTTATATGTATATATATGTCTGGTTCATACAACTCATTTGTAACTTGCTCAAGGACTGAAAAAAACATGCCCTTTACTTCTTTGCAGTCCCCATAATTAAGGATAGATGTTTTTGGCAATAATGACAATAACAGTTACTAATGCCTGTGCCCTTTTCCCTGACGCTGCTTTGAGGATGCTGTTCCTGCCACAGACTCCCTTTGTATCTTCTGGAACTTCTTTGGGATTAGAAGGGCTACCCACTGACACAGGCAGTAGGTAGATGATGATATCTACCCCCTATTGGTTCAGTGACTTTGTGCCTTAGTGTAACTTCTTTAAAGCCCAAATTTCTTATTTGAGTTTTATACAGGGAAGATGATTCCAATCTTTGCTTACTAATCGTTGGCCAATCTGGTCTTCATGTCTAACACCCTTCTCTCATCTCCTCCTACTATAAAGACTGTAAAAAAAAAAAAAGTAGAATACTGTGTTTCAGCATCTCTTCCAGATAGAATTGGCAATGGGGCACAGTGATCACCAGTTAAAACATAACTGGAAGTCTGTAGGTATTGTTGCTTCACTTCTGCTTATTCTTTTATCCTGTCTGTAAGGATAGGAGCGGTGGCAGCCATTTTGTGACCATGAGGGGACAATCAGAAGATAAAAACCAACATGCCAAAGCAGAAATATAGAAGGAATCTGGGTCCTTCACAGCATCATTTGGCAAGTGTCCTAGCCCTGAACTATATACCTGAGGACTTCTTGTTATATGAGAAAAATACCTCCAACCCCTCTCTGTTAAGCTATGGTCACTGAGGTTTTCTATTACTTGCAGCTGAATACAACTCTAATGGCTACCTCATTTCCCAGGCTTGTTATAAGGGTAAATGAGGTAATATAGGTAAAGCCCTCAGAATTACCTATAGTAAGCCTTCAATAAATTGCTGCTGCTGTTGTTGTTCTAGGTATGCCTCTATTACCACCTTCTTTCCCTCCCTCCCTCCCTCCCTAAGGCATCTGAGCTTCATAAGGAAAGAAATACATGCATTAATCATCTATTTTTTCATCACTTTATGAATTCCTGAGGAACTGCTACTAGATATCAAAGATGCCATCATAAGCAACATCTTTTTAACGTATTTAAATTATTTTGTCTTTGCGAACACTCACAACATTGAACCGAGACATTGGCCTCCACCTGTCTCTAACTGTATTTCCCACTTTTCCCCTCTGAGTATCAGGTCCCTTCCTGGGACCTTATTGTGTCCCTGCACTTACAGAATGTTGCCCCATGTCATTCTTGGACTGTCCTTCCCCCAGCTCTTCATACATTGGTGTATTCTCAGCCTCCACACTTCAGCTCAAATGGCAACTCCTAAGAGAGACCTTTGTAAATGACCCTTTCTAATGTGGCTTCCCCTACCTACCTTACAGCTCGCCATCTGCTTATTTTCTTCTGTAACAGAAACCTGTAATTATCTTATCTCTTTGCTTGTTGTTTGCCTCCCCTGCTATGTAGGCTTCATCAGGGTATGACCTGGTCTGTTTAATTCACAGCTGTACATCTAGCATATAGCACAGTTTCTGGCATTTAAGAAGTACTCAACAGATATTTGTTCATTCAATAAACTTCTGAAAGCTTAATGCAGTTTTAGCTCTGCCTCCCATAGGCTAAAACCCAGACTGATTATGTAGGATAAACAAGTGTATGATTGCTTATATGTCAGAAGGACCCTTTGTATTATAAAAAGATCCAAAATGGATTTCAAAAATAATGAAGCTTAAAAAAACAACAACAATAAAAAACAAAAAAGAAAAAATAATGACCTTTCACTTTCAAAAATTCTCTGTATGTTCCCATTTTCAGGGATGTGGCAACAATATTACATGGAATGAAGGACATGCAGCATGTACTTTGTAATGATTGCCAAAGACACGTGCCTTCCAAACCTAGTGCACTTCTAATGTAATGTCTTCCTCTTGCATTTCATTGGGAAACGCCACAAAATGGTAGGACAGCTCAATAAACAGCAGTGATACTCCTTTTCAACTTAGCATCATAAATCACCTTGGCATTAGAGAGCCGCTCACATGTGGAGGATTTGTTCTGTGGCATTTAAGAGCTATTATTTATTCCTTTGTAAAGTCTTGGAAGTTGATGAAACAGGGAGGGAAAGCATAAAGCAAAGATTGCTGTGCGCCCTGAATGTGGTGTGTACGTGTGTGTAAACCTGTGCTTAAAAGATAAAGTTGGGGGGGGGCCGGCTGTAGCCCAGTGGATAGAGCGCCGGTTCACCACATGGGAGGCCCCAGGTTCGGTTCCCGGGGGCCTCTCCGAGCGGGCAGACCACCCTGAGAGGCCAAGCTGCCGTGGGCAGGGCAGAGCCGCTGTGGGCAGGGCAAAAAGCTGCCACGGGCAGGGCAAGTAGCCTGCGAACAGAGCAAAGCCGCCCGCGAGTGGGGCAAGCCACCTGTGCGGTGAGCTGACTCGGCGCATTGCCGCAACGGGGGGAGACAAAGCAGACACAGAAGAACACACAAAAAAAATGAACACAGCAAGAACAAGCAGAAAGTGGGGAGGATATGTAAAAAAAAAAAAGATAAAGTTGGTTTATTCAACCTTGTATCACATATTTTAGGAGAGTTGGGGTGAAGCAATTTGGAGGAGACTGAAATAGTGATTACAGGAATCATGGGAAATTTTTCATCTACATTTCTCTAGGGAGTAAGCAAGACCTCTATTTTAGGAAAAACAAGGGAGTTGAATTTATAGAAGCCCCTTAAAGGAAACAAGAATAAAGAATATGGAATAATAGAGTAGGAAATACGTAATATAACTAAAACTAGAAAGTTGGTAACTATTAAACCTATTTCCATTTAAATGAAAAGGAAAGATTGAGGAAGAAAGATTTCATAAATGTCCAGAGACTAGAATTTTGGAATTTGGACATGTGATAGAAAAATTAGTTTACTTTTATATTTATATGGAGAATAAAATAAATTAGTGGTTATAATAATACAGAGAATACAAATTTCTAGGAATTCAGCTTTTAAAACCATGCTTCTAATGGGATAAGTATTTATGAGCCATACATATCTTCTAGCATATACTAGAAATAAAATTTTACAAATATCCACAGTTCACTTTCAGTCATTGATTAATCCTTATATCACTCTATTAGGCTAGTGGGCTCATTTCCATTTGATATATAGTGATAAAGAAATTAGTCACTAACTGAGCAAGTTGCGTGACTTGCCCAAAGATAATAGGGGAATGAGGGTGGAGCTACTTGGACACAAAAGGAACCCCTGATTACTGTGAGGCTCTCTGGGTTGTGCAACCTTCCTTCTTCCTGTTTATCTTTTCAGCTTAACAAACCTATCTTGTGTACCTAGAAAGGAGCTAAACAGGGCAAAGAGAAGGCATGCTTTCTGCCCTCAAGGAGCTCACATTCCAGCAAAGGAACTATCTTTTATCTGATTTGGGTAAGAAATATAGGCTATTCCAGAAAACAGTGGTGAAAGAATTCTTTGCTGGGAACTTGTTCAGTCAACATTTACGGGAGACCTACTGTGTGTCAGGTCCAGTTCTACACACAAGACGGATGGGGGGTTCCCTGCCCTCCTGGAGTTTGTATTTTGGTATGTAAATATCACAAGTTGCTAAACTTTGGCTGAGTCATGAGAAATTAGTCTGCTAAGACAAAGCTGCATGCATTTTCAGCTAAAATGAAGACTAACTGATCCTTTGATTCTGGGACACCAATTCTAAATTGGAAAGCACTTTAGACATAATTTTTCTGAAAACTATGACCAAAAAACACCATGGAGGTTAGCTTATATTAGGAAGCTAGTATCTAGCTGATGCCAGTTCACACTTCAGAAAAGCATCAAAAAAAAAAAAAAAAAAAAAAAAAAAAAAAAAAAAAAAAAGAAAGAAATGAATAAAGGTTCAAGGAAGCAGACTCTTGCTGATTTACACAGAGAAGGAATTTCCTGATAGCTGGTTGGGTAGGCATAGAATTACTTGGTGGATGGGTGTGTCAGGCTTGGAAACAAGGAAGCAAGGCTGCTGCCTGACACCTGGGCAACACCACACCTTATACTGAACCAGAGCACCGCAGCTGCCTGTGGGGGTGGGGAGTGGGGAGTGGGGAGTGGGGGAGGGGTCCCCTGAATAGGGCCCCTGCTGTTTCTTCCCTGGCCTTTTGGCTTTTTCCACAAAGACTCATAAAGTGGGGTCTTCTCCCAGCCTAAGAAAGGTTCCAATGCTGGGCAGTCACCAAATGTCAAATGCCTACTGCAGGGCTCACACTGGAAGCAAAAGCCCATTTTGCTTCTCAAAAATTCCTTTTTCTTAGAAGTTGGGGGCTAACTATATGTTAGTTCTAGCAATTATTATTATTATTATTATTATTATTATTATTATTATTATTTTAGGAGGTACCAGGGATTGAACCCAGGACCTCATACATGGAAAGCAGGAGCTCAACCTGGGCTCCATTTGCTCCCCAGTTCTAGCTATTGACTAAGCTAAATATGTCCTCTATCTCAACCAGCCTTGTTGTGCATTTCATATCCGGACTTTTTGCAAGTAACTTGCAAATAAATGGATTGCTATTTTTTACCCAGTCACAAAGAGCATTTAAATAAAATTTAAATCACAAATTTTACCTAAATCACAGTTTTCCCCTAAGTGTCCAAATGGGCATAACTACTGTGGTTTCTCTGAGTAAGGCTCTAATTTACTGGATAATAATAATAGCAAACAATTACCTAGTCTTCTCTGTATGAAAACGTACATTAACTCAACCCTCAAAACAACTCCAAGAGGCAGGTGTTATTATTATCTCCACATTGCAGATGAAGGAGCTGATGCCCAAGAGATCAAGTAACTTGCTTCAAGTCACACAACCAGCAAGTGGCAATTGACCCCGGGGCTGGCGGAACCCAGAGCCTGTACCGCCAGCCACCACAATATATAAGTACAGGTGAGAAATGGACCATCCCACATTTCAGATTTGTATGCTGCCTTCCCAGAATTTAATTTTCCCCTTACACTGTTTTCTGCCCTGATCCATGAAAATGGCATAAACCAGAGAAGCAATGTCATCTTGGTCATTAGAAATACAGAGCTAGAAAACGTCTATCTAATCATACTAAGCAGGGTAAACAGAGAAAAATCATGAAAAAGGCACAAGAGAGAGAGAGAAAAAAAAATTTTTTTTAGAACCATCCTAAAGCCCAAGAGGGGTGTTACTAAGTCAGCCGGTGTCCTTCACTTTTCAGCCATAAAGGTGATTTTTAATTTCTTGGGAAATTAAATTAGTCTTGCTGGTTCTTAACATCTGGCAGTGCCATAAAAGAACAAACTGACATAACAAAAAATGAGCAAGAACGAACCCACAAAATCTGAATTTAAAATAAGGTAAAAATGCACAGGGCGTTTCAAAGGTAAACATCAAATAGATCACCACAGGACGTCTCTTCCTGCATTATGTAAATCAGAAACTCCAGAATGCCTAATCAGGTCAAATCCCACTCATCACGCCAGAGAGCAGCCATTCTTAAGCACCCAATTTGTACTGCCTTCTTGCTCTTAATTTTGCCTGACATCCAATGTTAAGTTTCCTTCTGTGAAGTTTATTTCTGCCCACATTTCCAAGTAGCCTCATTTTGTTGCTTGTCCTTCCAGTTCTTTTCTTTTTTTTTTTCAAACTCTTAATCTCTCCCTTAATCTCCCTTCAGACCTTTGCTCCTCAACTCTTGCTTCATTGAATTTCAGCCATTCCCACTGTGCAGAGTTCTTTTCCGGAAGGTTCTAGTCTGAGTCCTACAGCAAGATGCTCTCGATTGACACCCAGGGTAAGGTCACCTCTGTGTCAGGGGTAATTTAGTGATATCCTCGCCTGCTGTTTACCACCCACCAGTGGGCTTTGCTTGGGCGGCCTGTCCAGAATCCAGAAAGACCCTGCTCCCCTAAAATATGCTACCGCGGACCCCAGGTTGGAACTTTGGAAGCCTTTGTTAAAATGCGTTTCCCAAAGGGATTCGTGTTTTGCATTAGCAGCCCCATCCGATCAGCTGGGAGGGCACTGAGGGCATGGAGCACAGGAAGGGATGTTTTGAGGGGGCTGGTTCTTAATCAAGCTGGGCTGTCGTGGGAGACAAGCCTAAAGTGGGCGTGGAAGCCCAGGAGTTTGATCCCCTGCAAACCAGCTTCCCGGGGAAATGAGGAAAAAGAAGGCGCAGAAAGCAAAGCCGAAGAACAATGAAGATAAATTGGTCTAAGGCTAACTCTGACTCTCTGTTACTGCGGGAGAAATGGTTCACACACACTCCCATCCCCCCCCCCCCCCCCCCCCCCCCCCCCGAACCCAGAAAGATAGAGTAAAACTTGCTGGGCAGAAAGACGTTTTCTTACATAAAATGATTAGAGAAATTTGTGAGGTATCCCATTGCTTTAATTATTCCAGTCCTCAGAGTGGAAATACGACCCCATCTATTTATTTGCCTAAAGCATAATGCCAGTTGTCAAGGCAAACCACAAGGAAGAAGCAAGACTTGCAAGCATATTTTCTAGACAGCGTCCATCTGTTTCAATGAAACTGCTAAAGTCTTCTCAAGCATAAGACTCTTACCCTGATTCTCATCTTCCATTTTATCTCCTTTCGCTTTTCCTCTGGCCTTTCCAAGGAGGAGCTTTCGCTCCCCTCAAATAACATTGCTGAGCAGAAAGCACCGGTCTGTGAGGCGAGGGGAACGAGAATTTGAGTTTTTCCAGGTCAGCATAATAGAGGAAGTCCTTGTGTTTGGGGAAGCTGTGGCTCCGACCAGCCGTCCTAATCAAGGGACACATGTTCTCTTAACACTAGCAGCGAGTCACTCATTTATCTAGCAATGCTGATTCCCATTATGGCCCCCTCCCCGGGCTTTTAAAGAGCAGAACCTCAGAGAAGCCGTGGAGAGAAAAACAGGTTGAGAGACCTGGGTTCATGACTGTGAGGCAGGCACTTAAGCTTAAGTGTTAGTTTCCTCATCTGCAAAATGGGATAATAGCTTGAGCTTGAACTCCTCATAGGGTTGTCCATGTTACTTTATGTACGTGAAAGTGCTGTGACAATGAGAAAGCTCTTAAAAATATATTTTGCACGAAAATAAAAGGTAAAATTTTTAGATACCAGAAGGAAGAAATTCCCACAAATGTGAATTCCTGGTTCCACCAGTTTAACTTTTTTCTGTACTACAGAGAGGAACAGAGGCCTTTCTCCATTTTCCTTGGGATGTTTTTATCTGCCCTTTGAAAAGTTGCCTACAGGAAAATGAGGGAGGAAGTAGAGGGGAGGGAAATGGAAAGTTCCCTCATTGTACACCCACTACGGGCCAGGTGCTCTCCCAGGCACTTCATAAATTCACTCATTTAATCCTTGCAAAACCTCCATGTGGGAGACAATGTAATGTTCTTGTCCCCAGTTACAGATGGCTTAGGTAGGGAATGTAACCGTCACAAGGTCAAAAAGTAGTGCTGGAAGCAGATGTGACTCACACAGTTAAGCGCCTGCTTCGCACATGGAAGGTCCTGGGTTTTGGTTCCCGTGCCTCCTAACAAAAACAAACAACGCGAAGAACAAATGAAAAAACCAACACAAAGGAGCAGATGTGGCTCAGTGGTTGAGCTCCGGCTTCCCACTTAGGAAGTCCCAGGTTCAATCCCCGACCCCCAGTATCTCAAAAAAAAAAAAAAAAAAAAAAAAAAAAAAAAAAAAAAAAAAAAGAAAGAAAAAAAGGAAAGCTTTTAGGATTGGAAGCCAATCTGTCCAGCTCTATGGTTCTGCCACTGGTTATGTTTAACTTGCTTACCCGACCTACAAGAGAACAGTGATAAGAGAGTGACCAGAGGAACAAAATTTACACACACTGAGGACTCATTTTTTCCCGAGTGGCCTTAATCAGTCATGCTTTTAGCCCAAGGCTGAGAACGTTTGATTGTGCATAGCAAGACTCATTTTGAATAGACTCAGTTTACTGAGGTGCATTCCACCTAAGATTGCAACATTTAACAAGAAAGACAGGATCTGAGGTCACTTTCTGTTCCACTCAGGAGTTGTGAGTCCAGGATTTTGGTCCAGCCTCATGACAAACTCTATTGATTATTTTCTTCTGTATTAAGTTAAAGAAAGGAAGCTATAACATTATGTATCCTTCAGGGATCAAGATTTATGGGGAAGTATAAATAAATAATAAACAAACAGGGAAGCCAGTTCTTGTGTTCTAGCTTCCCATGCATGCCTGTTAAAGTACTCATCACTTCACCTGGATTTCTCATGCCCTAAACTAGCCTCTTAAAATGCTCACCATTGGGGAAAAGAAGTCAACAAATTCCAGAATAACATATTTAAAGGGTTCGAGGATTATCGATAGGTCTGGTCTAGTTTGTGCCTCCTGAAATGGGTAAGCTGGGCAGATGGGCCATCTGGTCGAGTCAAACAGGAAGTATCTGCTCACAACTGCCTGAGCCAAGAGCACAACATCCTCATGGAATGTAGCCCAAGATCTAGAAAGACAATGTTGAGCATCCTGGGAGGGAGTCCAAAGAAGGCAAGAGGCTCTGTCTGTCAGGCGAGAGGGTGGGAAATGCCATTCGGGAGTGGGACTGCGTTCTCTTACCGGTCCTGGGTCAAGGTAAGCTGAGGTGGATGAGAAGTAGAAGGAACGAGGTCAAATGGACCGTCCTGAGGCTGCCGGGTAGCTGTAAGATGAGCAAGACAATTGGGTGGTGGAGGGAAGTAGAAGCACTATTTCTGTATACAGCAGGGATTATGCTCCCAATAGATAAACTTTAAGCCAAACTTTAAAAAAAAATACCAATCATGACTCAGTTTGCATTCAATTCTGTAAGCATGCACTGAACTTTGTTCAAGATGCTGTGCTCAACGCAAAGAAGAGTTAACGAAATCTAATTAAGCCATAAAGGAAAGGGCAGAAAGACACTGCTTGGGGAAATGAACCAGGAGGAAGTCTGTAAATGGCATTCTCTGCAATCAACCAGCCACAAGTGACCTCTCTTTTCCTTGCATCTGTCTGTATGAGCCAGTGGGCACTTTCTTGGCTTATACTCAGTTCATTCATTTATAATAAAATAGTTATGGGGAAGCTGCTATGTGCCAGGGAGCTTGGGCATGTGGGTTACTACGATAATTAATACATATATATTTCAGCTACATCTGCTGCTACATTTCCACCTGACTTCACCAAAAGTTCATTCATTTCCTTTAATGAATTACTTCCTTGGACATACCCACTATACCATAAGCTTCTTGGGGGCATTATATTTTAATCTTTTCTGTATTCTTAGTGGAAAGCATGTTTAATCAATGTTTATTGATCATTTTCAAAATATTGATAATTGTTGAAATTGGCAATGGGCCCTGAAGTGTTATTATATGTTCTCTTCATTTATGCACGATTGAAAAGTTCCTAATAAGAAGTTTTTAAAAATTTAGTGAACAAAGGAATTAATGAATGTACATTAGAAGCATCTACCCATTTCTTTGCAGCTACTCATTTTATTCACTCCATCTATGTCCTCTCCACTCAACTAGACCAAATACGGGTTACTGGTAAGACTGGTAAGACTGGTAAGACTGCTTTCTCTTGGGTCATCACCGGCACAGACCTCCAGATACTGTCAGCAAAACAAGGATGATATTCTTTTCCCTCTCCATTGAGACAATTAAGCTTTTGGGGAACAGGGTCCATGTTTTTATGCATAG
>PVKH010036962.1:0-11502 GCA_004027955.1 Chaetophractus vellerosus | reverse complement strand
TTTTCTTCCTGGTCTTGGGATCTCTAGCCTTTGTCTCTTCTAATTCATTGCCAACGAGAAATCACCAGTTCTGCGGTGATGGGTGAGGTGGTTTGCCCACTCGGGTACATCGAGGTAATAGTCTCCTGCTTATTTGGAAAGTGCTTGGGGGAGGAGGGGCGGAGAAGGAAAAAAAAAAATCCGGGGTGAGAGGAGGAACGCTGGTGTGTAAGACATATGGCTCAGTTGATAGTGCCAGTGAAGACTGCCAACTTTAAGGTGCTGTGCAAAAGTAAAATATTATACAAAAGGGAGGGAGTGGGAAAGAATTCGGATCGGCGGGGGGAAATCGGGAAAGAGATATGCCAAATCAGCGCCCCAAACGTGGGCGCTTGAAATCCCCTGGGAAGAGAAAAAGTGAACCAGCCATTTTGCAATTGCAAGACAATGAGCCAATGAGCTAGACTTGGAGCCGGAGCCGGCCCTAGCTCTGTGAGCTGCAGCTGTTTCCAGACTCGCCTCACACCAATTCCGGCCCCAAGCTGGCGACTTGAGCTCCTGTGGGTGATTTGCTGCCTCCGAGGCCCGGCGCGGTTTTCAGCACCACGGAGAGCGCCACGGAGAGCCAGAGTCTGGGCTGCGTGCGGCCCGCGAGAGTTTCCATCTCAACCCAGGGAGGACAGATGTGCACTCTACCGGGGCTGAATCCCGGCAGGACCCTGACCACTCGCTCCGGCGCTCTAGAACTCGACGCCGCAGGCAGTGCAGGGCCTCAGAATTTCCTCTCGCGCCCGGTGGCTTCTTCAGTTCACGGTGTGAGGTCAGAGATAGGAAAGGGAAAGGAGGCAGCGTCAGGGTGAGAGCACAAAAGATGCTAAACGACCCTTCCTTCCGAGAGGAAAAGCGTTACAACTGTTGGAGACAGAGGAATTGAACTATTTTTCTGGACCTTACTGCCTTCTGCAGGCACCCACCGTGCCTCTCCACATGGTATTTCAGATGTAGGATTTCCTTTCATGGTTTATCACCTAGTTAACCCCCAGACAGATGTACAAACGTGGAAGCTTTTGCTGCCCACCTGCGTGCTCCTGAGTTTTTAAAACAGTATTTTCACGCTGTCATCAGCAATAAGGTCTCAGGGTGAGCCAACTATGGGGCCTCACCACCTCCGATAAGTTTAGAAACTGGTTTGATTTCCTGAGAGTCGTCAGGGATGTGGCTGTCTTTGAGATGAACCTTGCCCACTGCTTCTGCTCCTCCCCAAGGGCTGGGGATATTGAGGCCCTTCCAGGCCACACAATGGAGTCATCTGGTCCTGGCCAGGGCGAGGGCTGACTAGGTGATGACCCCTGACTCTGGCCTTTTTCAATCAGTTGCTCTGCTCTTGTGTGTTTTATTCCAAAGAAAAGAGACAGGTGGATCCTTTTGGTCAATGATTGGGCACAACTCATGCCGCTTTGGGTTTCTAGTGAAATGACTCTTGGCTTCCCAAAGCCAATTAAAATGTATACCTTTTGCTTTATTTCAAGGAACTTTAGTTCAGGCCTAAGGTGTGGCTGAAGTGGTTCTCAGGAAGGTGAGCATAAGAACAGACAAGTGTGCCCCTTTGAAAGAAAGTTGAGAGAATAACAAATGAGATTTTCTTCCCTGTGACAATTTATCTTTAGATTCCAAGTGGCTCTTGTGTAAAAGGAGGGAAAATCCAGCCCAAAACAAAACAATTCTGGTACAGAATTTGAACTCAGTGTTGACAAAAAATACTGTTCTGTGTCTAAATATCTTATTTTCTTTTTCCTCTAAAAATGAGCAGGAACATGACTGAATCAAAACTAAGAACTGGTTTTAAATCTTTGGTAAGCACTGATTAAGGCAGTTTCTTCAAGCTATGTAATCTTTGAATTTACAGACATGCCTGTTTTAGTAGTTGGGTTTTTACACTGTCAAACTCTCCATGGAAACATGGATTTGACAGTAAGCATAGTCTGTTTTAAAAATTCTGTTTGATATGCATCATTGCATTTTATTAAAATAAGGCAGTATGTTCTGCAAGGGTTTGTACTGAATGCGTTTGCTTTTCAATGTGGCTTTTAAAAGATATTTTGACAAGACTGCCAGATAAACAGAATATTTTCTGCAGTCTTCTTTGACTCCAAACATGGAAAAAATGTGTGGAATAAAATAACTTTGTTTTTCTGAATCAGTGCCACAGATTACCAAACTTTAAAAATTCAGAAAAAATATTTTTGGCAGCAGTTAGCTCCTAACGCGTACCAGAGTTCACTTTAGTTCATGTTCAAGGCATCAGAGTGAAGTCCTTTTGGAAAAAGGCAATCTCAATAACTAACCCCTCCTGTCCTTTCTTTCTTCTTTCTAAAAATGCAGGTACAGTCTTCTGTTGAAGTCCAAATACCGAGACTTTTTTTTGGACCCCTGATTCCCCTGCCTTCTCAGGAACCCATCCCCTCCTGTATTTCTTATGTTTTCCTCTTCACTGGTTTCTTCCTATCATCATTTTTTATGCTCCAGTCTCTCCTGTCTTTTTAAAAATGCTCCCCAACACCTGTCTAACTTTATCTTTTACCTGCTTTTACTTTTGGAAAGTGTTAGGATAACTCAGTGTCTCTTTCTTACCTCTCCCATAAGCCTCAGACTGTTGTCCTCTGATCCCAGCCATTCCAGTTTGCCAGACCTACTCGCCAATGTCACTCTTGAGATCTCTGTGGCTAAATCAAGTAGATACTTTTAAGTTCTTATCCTGCCTGGTCTCTTGGCAGCACTGGACACACTGCTGACCACCCCTACTCTTAAGTCTTCCCTTGACTTCTGAAACATTATACTCTCTTATTTTGATACCTTATATTCTGGCCACTCATTCTCAGTCTACTTTTTGGGTTCCTCTTGCTCTGTCCATCTAGCTCAGAGTTCTGACCTAGGCTGTTTTAATTTTTCATTCAACATACCTGCCCTGGAAGATCTCACCCATCCATTTGGTTACCATCTCTCTATGCTGAGAATGTCTAGATCTCTCTTCAACCCCAATATCTTTCTCCTGAACTCCAGGCTCCTAGTTTGCTTCTATATCTGGACATCTTTGTCTGAATGCCCTCAAACTCAGTCTGTTTCAAAATGGGCTTGTTTTCTTACCCTGTCCCGGCACCACCACCATATGAGAGTCTCTTCTTTTATTCCCTCTCTTCTTTGAACAATACTACCATGCGCACACAGTTTCAAGCCAGAAATAGGAAGACCCCACAGACTTTTTAAAAAGATTTATTTATTTATTTCTCTCCCCCCCCCCCGATTCTTTGCGCTCACTGTCTGCTCGTTGTGTGTTCTCTGTGTCTTGCTCATCTTCTTTAGGAGGCACCAGGAACCAAACCTGGGCCCTCCCATTTGGGAGGTGGACGCCCACCCGTAGACGCTTTCCTTATCCTTTGTGGCCATCAGTCAATCATACTAGCCAAGTAGATTATACATCCTAAATATTTAAGTCTCTATATTACCTCTGCTGCTGCCATCACCAACTTCATTGCCTCCTGACTGGTCTCCCCTATCTCCAGCTTTGTCCTCTCCCATCCATTTTCTATCCTTAAGCCAGAGTGATCTTTCTGGAGCCAAATCTGACCATCTTATACCCTTGTTTAAACTCTTCATTAGCTCCCTGTACCCTTGGAAGAAGGTCCAGATGCCTGAATGAACTGATACCTGCTCGTCTTCAGCCTCATCTCACACAGCTCCACCTGTTCACTGTGTGCTCCAGACATGCTGTGCTTCTAGCTCCTCAAGCCATTCCTTTGCCTGAAACACTTCTTCCTCACTTAATTAACTTAAACTCTATTTCAGGCTTTTGCTTAGACACCCTTGCCTCCAGGAAGTCTTCTCTGGACTCCTAAATTGGGATCGCCTTAGACAACCCCTTCCATTGCACTTAGCACATAGAAAGAATGTGTTAGTTTCCCCACCATTAGAGTGTAAGTTGTTCCATAAGAATCGAGGTTGGATTCTAGCATGTAGTAGGCAGCCAATAAATGTTTGTGAATAAATTCATAAATACTTTTTGATACTGTTTCTGTCCATTGTACTCCCCCAAATTAGATGACATTTGAATATATGTATTATTTAGAAGTAGTATTTCATATTTCACAATACCAGGCTCTCATCAATGTCATTTTTTCCAAGACCAAGATACTACAGTTATATATGATTTTAAAGGAAATCTTGAAATGAAGCTAAGTTTTAGATTATCACTAGAGGCAAGGAATGTGAAACGAGGACCACTAGACCCTAGGCCAGGGACCCATTTTACCAGCTGGCTCTCATTCCTCAAGGTAACCCCCTCCAGTCGGGCCATTCTCCTTGTTACTTCACTCATGCTGTCCTCTTTGCCACATCCATGTCTTTGCACTCTTTCCTCCCTGCCTGAAATGTCTTATCTCACCTGATCTCTCCAGGTCAGACCCTCCTCCTCTGAAATCTTCCGAGCCAATTCTAGCCCATTCTCTTCCCTTCCTTTCCTGAACTCCGGTTGCAAACATCTATACCAAACTGTAAAACAGCTTTTTGACTCAGGTCTTCCATTGCACTCTAGATCTTTCCCACATCTTCCTCCCTTATGGCTGTAAAAGGGAGATATTTTGCGTACTGCTGGTATGTCCCACAGCCCCTGGTCTACTGCTGACCCCAGAGTGTACATTGTTTTCCAAAGGAGTCATTTGATCCACTTCTGCTTTGTGTTCTAGAATCTCCTAATTTCTGTCACTCCCGGGGGAATAGGTGGTATGTGTTTACTTTTATATTACATTGTTTTCTAGCCTCTCCTCTTTAAAAAGGGGTGTTCTTTCCTATAAATGTTTTAGTCATTGACAGAAATATTTGCTTACATAACCAAAAATGACAGCGCTCAGCTTTGCTTGGTTAATAAAAAGGTGGTTCTGCTTCCAAACAATGCTTCAGAACAGTTGAGTCTGAAATCCCATCAACAAATCAGTGGGACTGGTTCCCTCTTTTAAGCCATCTTAATGATCAGTAAACTAAATTTGCATATAAATAGCCCTTACTTGCTATACTGCAAATCCTTGGATTGTTACTGACTTATATTTACCTGTAAAGAAAAAAGCCAGAGGTCAACATTTTTATAAATTTATCCTCTTCTGCCTTTCTCCTTTCCTAATCTTTTGGCAAACAAGTACATAAATAAAGTTGCTTGAGATCTTCAGGTCCCAGTAATTCAGAAATTTTCAGAATGTATGCTGTTCTGCCTCCACAGGACAGAAATAAGTAGAGAGTAGAAAAATATTAACTAGCTTTTATCCACATTGAATTTACAGGATTTTTAAAAATTTGTGTGGATAAATTCTCCTTTACCTTTACAATATCCATATGGGATTGAGTGAGAAAAAATATTAGTATTATCTCATTTGAAAACATGTCGTTTTTTTTGTTTTTGTTTTTGTTTTACTGGGAGGTCCCAGGGATCGAACCCAGGTCCCTCCATATGGGAGACGGACGCCCTATCATTTGAGCCACATCTGCCCTGCCATTATCTCAATTTTAATGAGAAACTGAAACAGATGTATTTGTTTGCCTATACTTCTTATGTGGAAATTACATATTGACCTGTGATATTTTATCTTTTTTATAGTTATGTCTTGGCATTCACATTACTTGGGTAACAAACCAAATCAAGCATATATGAACAGAATTTGGTGTTAAAACATTCAGGACTTGTTTTTCTTATGATGCCTTTAATTGAGTGTGTTGCTGTGCTGCATGATAATTAGGTACTCACAGGAAGCAATTGACTTAAGTGACTGTCATTTGTGTGTCTTGCATAGCTAAACCAAGTTTCCTTTGACCTGAGGCAGAGACAGGCAGGGCTGGGCAGACTGGCAGCAGTTCCAGACCTCTCCGAAGGGCCTCAGACCCCCTCTTCTCTGGCAGGGGCACCATAGCCTGGACGTGGCTGACACCAAAGGTCATACATTCTCCTTTTCCCTATTGTTGATGTCTCCCAAAGGAATCAGTTGGGACCACACAGTTGTCTGTGCTGCTGAGCTTACACCTCCCCCTGACCAGTTCTCCATTCACAGCCTTGGACTTGGGCTTCCATGGGCAGATTCTGGAGAGTGAATTAAAAGGGTAAGGTGGAGGAATAGGTGGGTGGTTGGGTTGGAGGGAAAGGGAAGGAAAAGCCACAGCAGAGAGAGGCGGGCTTTTTTTTTTTTTTAACCACTGGCTATACCAGCTCAAGGAGCTCTGGAAATCCCAGGGACATGAACATCCCTCTCTGAGATGGGAAGGAGCCAAGCTAAGGAGAGAGGGAGTCAACAGCAGGTCCTGAGAACAGTGTATCTAAGGACCCAAATCCCTCCTTCCCAAGCTGTCGGGAAGGGATTGGAGACAACACGTACTCCTTTCTCGTTCTCTCTCTCTCAGAGCTGGTCTTTCAGAGGCAGTGGTTGCAACAGGGCAGCAGAGTGGATGAGTGCTCTGTGGTTTTGGAGTCTAACTCTGCCATTTCCTAGCTTTAAAGTCACTTAACCTCCCTGAGTTTCAGTTTCCCCATTGATAAAATGGGAATAATAGATCTACTTGGAGAGTAGTTGTCAGGCTGATGTGAACTGTTTTCAGGATCCCCCCATACATTTCCTTGCCAAGAGTAATGACCTGAGGGATAAGGTGGCTTTGAATGTTGGTGAGGGGGAGAGGAAGGAAATAAAGTGCAGATTTTGTTGAAAATCTGTTATGTGCCATATATCAGCTACCTATTGCTACAATAATGCTGAGTAACAAACCACCCCAAAACTCATTGTCCTCAACAATATACAATTATTTCTCATGGGTCGCACTTGGGTTGCCATGCATCTTTGATTCAGCTGGCTTGATCATGTGTATGTGGGCGGCTCTGCTCCATATCCTCTCCTGGGACCACCGGGCTAGCCTGGGTATGCCCTTCTCATGATGATAGCAAAGGCAAAGAGCACGAGCTGAGAGATACTCTGTAACATCCTGTTGGTGAAAGCAAGCCCCATGCCTGAGCCCAGAGTCCCAGTGGGAGGGCTCTACAGGTTATATTCCAGGGAGCACAGATATAGGAAAGAGTGAAGAAGTGGAGTTTTTTTTGTGGGAGGAGGGGACAGTCAACCTCATGCCACATATTTTAGCTCATTTATTCTTGCAGGAAGCCATTCCCATGGTGATATACAGACATCCAGAGTTGGGATGAGAGTAGGACTAACTTTGGTAACAAATAGAAGAAAAATGTGGAAGTGTTTCACATTCACAAGTAATAAACCGTGCTTTGTTGTACTGTGATTATTTGTGGATATGCCCGATCTTTTCTACTAGATTGTAGCAAGCAGGGACCCTGAGCTTTGTTCTCCTTCATCTTCCCATTAGCCCTAGCACGGTGACTATCCCATAGAATTCACACTGCCCAGTGAGCCCCAAGGACACCAGTTCTACTGTCCCACAGGGAGACATAAGCAGAGACATCTCCACCATGCCAGATGATTGCATATAGCTCGGCCTGTATTTTCAAATAAGGTTTCATTTTCAACTTTCCCATATATATTTTTCACTGAAATAATCAATAAACATCTGAGGAATAAATGTCCTAATCTGTTGCCTACAGAAGTGAAGCCATCCAATTAAGATCTTGGTTACTCTGTGCCTACAAAATCCAAACAATGGGAATATTTCGCTTAGGGTTTGCCAATCGATATAGAAGCACGTTGAAGTTGATATCAAAAACATTAGGAGAACAGATGTAGCTAAAGTGGTTGAGCACCTGCTTCCCATGTACAAGGTCCTGGGTTCCATCCCCAGTACCTCCTTTAAAAAAAATCAGAGGATTTACTCATTTGTGACACTTAACAATGGCTAAGGATTTTGTTGGGGATGGGGGATTGTTTGTGTTTTTAATCATAAGCAGAGTTAAAAATACTTGACAGTTTTGTCTTGATACTTAATGCAGATGTTAAGGGATGCCTTCCATTAAAGAGTATGCCCCAGAAAATGTGTTTATTTGCATCTTCCTTCCTCTCTCCCTTGTCACCAAATGATTTGATACACAGAGGGCTACTTGAGCTGATATTTATGGACCTCAATTGTGCATACTTAATTCAGAGAGGTTATCACATTGATTTCCAAGCCCCACTTTTCAAGAGATTGTTCTAACATAGATATCTTAGCTGTTCTAACAACATTGTCTGAAAAGGAAAACATTTTAAACCTTGGGAAGCAACTTTGATGGACATTTCATTGTAGTCCGTATTACTTACATAATTACATTTCCTTCACATGGAGGTCTGTTTAAAATTAAATTGAGAATATTTTTGAGTTCCTTTGGGCAGATAACGTTGTTTAGCTGGATTGGCTCTGCGTACATATGAAATGGCAATCAATACATATTGCTTACACTTCCATGGAGGTGAAGAAACGAGGCCCTTAGAAGTCAAATGTGGTCTCCTGTTTTTCATAACAAGCTGTCCCTAATTACTGACCTTGTTTACTCTGTAATTTCAAAATGTCCTTGTGTTTATGTGTCTGTAGATTGGCAGGCTGATTTATTCGTATCCTGAGCACTGTGAACACAATTTGTAACTTCTTTAAGGATTAGCTGGAGTCCTGGAACTCCTATTTACAAGCTCACCATCCAGCTCTGGCAGCTAGCTTCCTTTGGAGCACACAGAAGTCGTACTTGCATAGTCAAAGGCTTGCATTCCAGGTTGAGTTTGAGTCATTTTCTGGTGAAAGAGATGTGAGTCCCAATCATTTTTTATCTTTGGAGGCTAGAGGCAGGAGCATGGCCTTATCTCTCAGCCCCACCCACCCTGCTCTTCTGGACAAAACAAAACAAAACAAAACAATCCCATCTTTTATCCTGGCTTTCTGAGGCAGCCATTCCATCACATTCAATGGGAAAGGAACCTGTGATGATAGAGCTGTAATTGGAGATATGGCCTTCCATAAGCACAGCTCTAATATTTTAAAACATAGTCTTAAAGAATTGCTTTTTGTAACTTAATTAGCCTTTGAGCATTTGAGAATTCATTAGAATCTTCAGGGTCTGTCAAAGTCTGCAAAGTTTATCTTGTTTATCTCTATGTCTCAAATAATAGTCATACACTGTGAGGTTATTGTGAGGCTTGAAGGAACTAGCGCAAACTGGTGCTTAGAACATCCAGTAAATAGTGAGTGCTTGATACTTTAGCACTTGATACTTTAATTATTATTATTAATCGATTGATATTACCTTTTTTAACTTTCCTGTATATCCGCGGGAGATTTGGCCTGAGCCACCAAGTCTCCATGGTTGTTAGATATTAAGAGTATTGCGTGTCATTGTGGTTAAAAGCATGAGCTTTGGAGCCAGACAGAAGATCCTGTCTGAGTGCCAGTCCCGCCTCGGTTTCACTAAGAGACCTGAGGCAAGTTATCGAAGACCCTCAGTTCCCTTTTCTGTAGGATGGGGAGAAGGTTGGTGCCAACATCGTCAAGCTGGTGTGCGGATTAAATGACATAACCCCAAGAGCTTAGCACTGTCCCTGGCACACTTACCTCCTAGTTCCTCAGTGCTAGGATGACAGACTATAACACCTGGACATGTCTTAGTCCTCTGCCTAATTTACGTGTCATTTCCGCTGGTGGAACTGATTGATAATGAGAGAGATTACCTGTCTCTACACTCATTATTGGATAAGCTCTTTGCAAGCTTTTCAGACTCCCTTAACAACTATGGACATTTTGCTAAGCTCATGCTTAGAACAGAGATGTCTACTGGCTTTTGGTAGGATAAAGTCCATTTTGCAAGTGTGGTATATGTTGAGCAAAACATCTGATGGAATTGCAACTGTAAAAATTGCAGCCAAGCTGACAAGGCTTATGTTATCTGCGATTTCCATGATGATTGCAGGTTGGGGGGCTTCTCAGTTATTTTCTTAGACCCTCAGGTGGTTATGAGGCTAACTGTGCCGAGGAGAAGAGTGTCCTCTTGAACATCTTTTCTAGTTTCTATATGTCTGGACTCTGCCCCTTTACCTCAGTGGCTGAGCCCCTTGATTGTACATTCACCTGGGTTCCTGTCTGACGCCCTGGAGGCTGCCTGTTTTAGTTCACACCATCCTCTTTATCCCCAAATCTAGGGTCTCAAGCAGAAAACAAAGAAACAAAAAGAAAATCCCACAGACACTCCACTGTTGCTTTTCCTGGAGTGGCAAGTTATCTGTTAATATAAGATTCTGAAGCCATGGGCCTTTTATTTCTAAACATGCAAGTCTATTTAAACAGTCTCTAGTATCCTTTCCTGACCCCAAATTACTCCCAAGCATTAATTGTCTTGGTGGTTTCATGGCCACATTATTTCATATTCATTAGTGTTTTCATGAAAACTTCTCACACTAATTAGAGTGGCTTCCCGTTAATTCACTTTGAGATTCATTGCCCTCCCCCGCCCTGGTGTGCTGCACGTGGACATCTTTGGAGAGCACAGCCAAGGGATGATTGCAGCTCTAGTCCCTGAGTGGTCGCCTCATGCCATTAGTTCCATCTGCAGGCACATCGCGGAGGCTCTGATGGGGGTCTGGTTACCACCGCACCCTCTTCTCTGCCCTTGGCATACCAGGAGAGGGGGGAGCCTGTGGTGAGGCCCTCAGGAGGGGGCCAGGGCAGCAGAAGGGAGGGAAGGCAGTGAGGGGGAGGGAGCCGCGTGGTGGGAGGTGACCACCACCTTAACAAACCTCTTCTGGAGCCCGGACTAAGGGCAGCGCCAAGCCAGGAGAGATCGGCCCTGAGACCTGTGTGGAGGGGAGAGTGGAGAAAGTGAGTTCTCGCCAGTTCCAGCACGCAGGTGGCCAGGCATTGTGCTAGCCTTCAGAAGCCCAGTTCCCTCTCAGAGCTCTGACATCCAATTCTTTTAATTAAAAGTTGGTTTTTTAATTTGTATTGTACTGCCTGCTCAGTTAAAACAATTGGAAAATAGAAAATATAGAAAAACAAAAATATTCTGCCACTCACAGACAGCCACATTAATATTTTGCTTTCCTTAGAATTACTTTTAATTACTTAAGCAATGCATTAAAGCATTCTCAGTGATAAAATCAAAACATATAATGATCAGGATAAAGTCCCTTTGCCTACATCCTTTAATCACTGCATGGCTGTGATAGTAGGTGCCAATCAAAGTGCTTCCAATGCATTTATATGCCTACATATGTATTTACAGAAATTACACACACACACACACACACACACAGCCTATGCCTTGATTTTTTAACGTAAGTGGTATCACATGGCCTGTGTCTTTCTGGAGCTCACTTCTTTCACCCAGTAGTCTGTCCATCCAGCTTCTCCAGATTTCGGGTGTCCTTGAATCTGCTGCCTGGTATCCCACGATGTGGGGAATTTTCATTCATGTAGCCATTCCTGCAGTGATGGACAAGTGGGTTGATACCCCTGTTTCACTAGTAGAAGCAGCATCGAGGGGGCATCCCGGGTTCGCGTGCAAGTGTGTTCTCGTGTCGG
>PVKH010036961.1:0-11517 GCA_004027955.1 Chaetophractus vellerosus | reverse complement strand
GGATTTCTCTGCCTCTCTACAGCTGAGGGTGAGCCCAGAGTCCTCTCACATGGCTGTATCAAATGGTAGAGCTCCCTTTTCTTGTGTGTCTGTGTTTCTCCATTTATATCAGGCCCAGCATGAGGATGGAGACACAACTTGAATCACCCCTCACTGATATAATCCAATCAAAAGCTCTAAATGGATCTTATCAAGTAATCTAATCAAAGGCCCCTCAACTGAATTTAAAGCAATCAAAGAGTACCATTACTCACAGGAATAGATTAGTTTAAGAAGATAATCTTTTTCTTTTTGGGAATCCTAAAATAACTTCAAACTATGACAGTTCCAATGAGCCACCAGACCAGCCTTGGTCCATCCAGCTTGGGACTTATTTTTTATGAGAGAAAAATAGCCCTGTAATTGGGTTAAGCTAACCTCAATTCTGAACACATGTACTGGACACATTGCTACATTCAGCAACTTAAGAAAATTAAAATTAAAAAAACACATGACTTCAAAGCCTTTCCATTTTAAAAATATAAAATGGAATTATACCACAAATGTAAGCATCCTGACAAATTTGAAAGAAACCAGACTAGAAGAAACACAAAATACGTAATAAGTCACATTTTATAAAGCTTTGATGAAAGTTCTAGGTGATTACCATAGAGTCCAGTGGTAGTCAGTATACATCACTGCCCCATTTGATGGAATAGAGAGAATGATTAGAGGGTAAATAATTAAGTCTTTGATTTTCAAAATATACATGGCCAAAGAAAGGAAATATCTCTTCTTTTGATAGAAAATAACATTATCTGCCAAAATCCTGGAGGAAGATGCCAAGGATTAGATGAGTCAAAAATTTTGCTGGCAAAAATAAATGTATAAGTTTCAAAATTAATGATGTTCTTTGAAAAAGGCTTGTGATAGCCCCTTACTGTTTGTGTGCCCTGGGAGCATGAGCTGTATTATTGAAGGAAAGAGCCACATAGAGTCCTTGAAATATAAAGCAGACACAGCATGGTCATATCAGTATTTCAGCCTGGTTTAAACAATACATTTTCCCTACATAGGATATCACCCTTCTTGAAGTAACCAACATATACAAACAGACTTACCATTTATTGTTTTTTTTTTTTTTGGCAGGAGAACACATTCCCAGGAGACACAAACTGACAGAAATTCTTTGTTGTGAATGAATACTTAGAAAGATGCACTTGGATTTCAATAAATAAAAGTATCACTTGCTCATCTTTACCCAAACTACTTCCTCATCCACATTCCTGAGACTTTGCTTTAAGATGATAATTTCTCAGAGTTATTTTAACTATTGAATCAATTCTTTGTTTGAACACTTTCTTACATGGGTATCCAATATGCAAACCAGAACTAAAGCAGAGCAACTCTGAACTGAAGACACAGAGTTAGAGAGACATATCTTCCAAACCCCAAAGCTGGTATATTATTTGGCTTTTATAGAGAAAGCAATTGAAAGGTAATTCTCAGGGAAAACAGGATTGTATTTTCCTGTATCCCTTACCTTTGTATGTTAATATGCATAATGCAATAGCAGGTGAAGATTCTTTCAAACAACAAATTTCTTGAGTGCTGAGTTGAATCAAGATACCATGGGGGATAAAAAGTGTGTTTCTCGTTCATGGTGGATTTTGATTATAGATAAATTGGAAATGTTTCTCAAATACTTTTGAAGCAGGTTCAATAGGTATTTTGATTTATGTTTTATAATATTCAGGCAGGATGAGGCAAAGTGTGTATCTTGAAGTCACCACAGTGAATATTTTGAAGAAGTGGCATGTGTGGAGAATATAAACTAGTCTACACTCGGACTCCAATCCTAGCAATCTAAGCCACTTCTAAGTTGAAATAAAAGCTAATATGTGGAAATGGTGTTTGCTTTAGGGGTTTCATTCCTTTGTATCTCAAAGTACAAAATGGCAATCAAGCTCAAGTAAAATATGTAGTTTAAGAAATCCAGCCATTCTCACCATATTTCTCCCTTCTCGAATTGTTATTCAAGAGATGAACCCAAGGCATTTCCATTATTCTTTTTTCTGTTAACATTGATAAGCAAGTCAGTTGAGAATTCCCATGTGTGGAAATTTAGTGTCAAAAAACTGAGAGTATAACCCCAAACTTCCTAACTTACATGGTTCCTGAAATCTTTGCAGCTCTTTGGGAATCTGCCTCCCCATCCACTCTTTGCTTTGAGAAACAGAGGTCAATTGTAATCAGCCTAAATAGTACTTCATAAAAGTCTACAAGTAAACAAGCATCTTGTCAAAGAAGGGGCTAGGCTTTCTTTCAAAAAGAGACTAATAAAAAGAATGAGATACAGATTAAATCATATAAGTGAATGCAGTTCCCTTTGATTATATTGTTTTAATGTCATTATTTTAGTGAGAAGAATTAAATTCTGCTTTGAAAATTAACCCAGGTGTTAGTATTTAAAAACACTATAGGATTCATGTAAAATAATGGAAGCAGTTAAAAATTTAAAAAAAGAAATTCCTCATTATATGTCCTTAATATACTTAACATTCCACAAAGTGACATGGTCAGCTACAAGTAATTACTTCACATTTAAAGAGACTGTACTTTTTAAAAACTCTGAAATCCAACATAAACTACCAAAGTTTGCCAGAATGCCTTGCTCCAGCCCCCAAAATATCCACCGCTAATTAAAGAACAAGTAAATTCAGAATGCCAAAGGAAAGTTTTACCATTGTAGGGCACAGTCTGATTTTAATCTTATAGTTTTCCCTTCCCTCTTTGGTAGCTTGTGGATATTTGTGTGCATTTAAACTTGCATTCATTTCCTTAATGTCTTAAAAATATAGTACTGACGCATTTTGAATAATCCTATTATTTTTGAGTTGTAACAGGGCCCTTGAGAACACTTTATAGATGGAGAAACTAAAGCACAAGGACCATGAAGGTCCTTAATTTTCTTTCAATGAACCATTAACCGATTCTTCTCCCGCACTTCATCCCCCCTAATAGAAAACAATTCAAGTTACTTGAATATGTCTCTCCCTTACTTCCCTTCCTACATTTTCCTTCTGCCCTACCTGTTCTATCACTTCTGTATCAAAGTTAAAAAAAAACACCTCTTGATGCCTAGACTTGGGTTTCCTCTTCTGAGAACTACCTGTTCATGCAGTTTAATCACTTACCTACAGGAGTTTTTGTCTTTCATTGCTAGACACTAAAATTGTATTTGTTCTATGAATTGTATAAGTGCAATCTGCATATTATTCATCTGTATGAGTTGGAAATTTGTTCTCTCAGAGGCTTGCATTTTAATTCAAATCTGGTGTATTTTATTATATGGAGGTTTTGAATTTGGTCAAATTTTAAATTTAAAAAATATGTGGTCAAAAATTTTCACCTTCGTGTTTTAACCAAGATATCTTTCCTTACCATGCTGTAAAAATATTCACTTACATTTTCTTGTAATACTTTCAAAGTTTTGCTTTTCACATTTTGATGTTTAATAGAACTGGCATTGATATTTATGTATCAAATTTGGCAGAAATAAAATTTTATCTTTTACAATGTTGATAATGGTCCCACTTGTAGAACAGTTCATCTATTCCTACTCATTTTTGACACCACCTCTGTCATATTTGTGGGTTTATTTCACCTCACTCCATTTATTTAAACCTGTGTCTATACTATATGATCTTAATTACTAAGCTTTGTAATGCATGTTGCTATCCAGGAGGGCTGTTTCTAGATATTCTTCAATACTGACTTAGCTATTCTTGGTCTTCTATGATTTTGCATGGATCCTAGAATCAGTTGGTCAAGTTCCACAAAAAAAGAAATCATGGAAAGAAGGAAGGAAGGAAGGAAGGAAGGAAGGAAGGAAGGAAGGAAGGAAGGAAGGAAGGGATGGAGGGAGGGAGGAAGGGAGGAAGGGAGGAAGGAGAGAAAGAATGATAGACTTACTCCTATTTTATTAAAGTCATAATGAATACTTTAGATCAATATGACTAGTAAATTATCTCATCCATGAAGATTGCATTGCTCTCAATATATTTCGGTGTAATTTTATATCTTTAAATAGTTTTATATTTTTTCATATTGATTTTCCATTTATCCTTATGTATCTTATTACCTTTTCTTTTGATTTACTATATTTTCTAATTAGTGGTTGCTGTTGATTTGTGTATACCAATATTAAATCCAGCACAATTTCTAAATGTTCCCATTTGTATGTAATTCTCTTAGATTTTCTGCATCGATATTATCTGTGAATAATGGCAATTTTGTTTCTTCTGTTCTGATGCTTATTTTTTAATATTTAACTTATTATTTAGTATAGATATTTGGTAGATGCACTCTATGAAGGACTTGCAGAAGTCCCCTTGTATTCCTAGATTGCTAATAGATTTGTTTTGTTTTGTTTTGTTTCAACATTAGTGAATATTGGATTTTATTGAGTCTTTTGCAGCATCTTTTGAGATGGTTGTGTAAAGGAGAAGAAGCCTGTATTTGACACTGATTCTCCACCAACTAATAACCTCAGCTGCTGTCATTGCCAAACACACGAAATACAGGTCTAAATCTAGTAATATCAACACTGGTTTTTATTCATACAGTACACATGGAAGGAGACTAACAGATTGTACAGATCTCAAAGCAAAACGCAGACCCACATTATGGAAAGCTGCATCGAACACACTTCCTGGACTTGTCTCTCTTTGATTGGCTCTCTCTAGCTAGGGGATAACCTGACAGGAGTCTGATCTCATCTCTAACAGATTGTCTTAAAATATACATTTGTCCTGTATCAAATAATCACCGAAGGATATCATGAAATTCATTTTGCTCCCTGCATTTCCCTACATTTTCTCAACAGAAGAACTTTGGAAATGAGTGATGAGTAGTCAGCAGGGAGGTGGCCTGGAAAAGCTGGATCTCCCTTGGACCATCTCTGTTCCTGAAGATATATGGGCATGAGTTTTCATCTAGTCATACAGCGTTCTCAACAGGCTTTTCTAACGTTAGACCTCCACCGCATTCCTAGAACCCAGCCAACATTTTACTAGCACCATTACTAAATTATTTAGGATTTTACAGTTAATGTTTATATACACTTCATATAGTCATATATATGAGATATATGCATTAGGCATAACATATACATGTTTTACATAAATATATACATTCCTTCCATCTATTTTCTTCCCAGAGGCATATATACTTATTAATTCTTTCAAAGAAATAGCTTTTGATTTTACTGGTGCGCTCTATATTTCTGGGGTTTTAATAATTGTTCTCGTCCTTGTTTTTTATTATTTCCTTCACCTTTCTTTGCATTTACATTGTTTTAGTTTATTTTCTTAACTTTCTGAATTGATTGGTGACATTGTTCATTTTAAACCTTTCTCCTTTTGGAATACATACACTTAGGGCTATTTATTTTCTTCAAAGCATTCATTTCGCTGTACCTAAGAAGATTTAGGATATGTCGTGTTTTTTTGTTGCTTACTTCTTAATATTTCATGAATTCAATTGTTTTGGATCCATGGATTATTTAAGCATGCTTTTTCAGTTTGTTTGTTTGTTTGTTTACTTTTAATCACTAATTTTATTGCATTTTGGTAGCAGAGTGTGTTCAGCATCCTGCTGCATTCTCATAATTTCCTCAGCTCTTTCAGAAACCTTGTCTATCCAGAGTATTAAACTTCAGTAGTATATTTTTATTTCTTGTAATTCCATTTGGTCTTGCTTCAAATTTCCTTGCTTTTTAAATAGTGCCTTGTTTATTCGTTGCAGTATTTATTCTTTCTTTTATCTAGCAATCACCTCGAGTATAATTATTATAATATCTCAGGTTGCTAATTTCTGGGAGGGTGAATTCTGATGTTTATGAGATAGGCTTATTTGCTCCCTCTTACTAGCTTTTGATAAGGTGTGCAAGTTTTCCAGTGGGTGCCCACCTTTGCCTGGGCTATGCTTCTCTGTGGAAATTCTACATGCTGGATTCTGTGTGCTGGATTGTAAAAGCCTTCCTACTGAGAAGTCAAGCACTTTTCTCCTAAAGCCAGTTGGGAATCAATTTTCACATTAACTATTTCACTAGGTAAGAGAGAGAGTAAATTTAGAGGCCACTCCCACTCATGCAAAAACATCCATTTAAATTTATCCCCACAAGAGGCCCGAGCAGAGACAACATTTCTTTTTTCTGCTGCTCCATCTTGGGTGGATGGACAGTATGGTGCCAAAAGAGGCAGCCCTTCCATGGTCTCCTGCAGGTCCCAGACCACATCTGTCCCAAAACAGCATCTCAATGCCAGTGTCTGGGGCATTTTCCCAGGTCCTTGATCGCCTTGGGTTCCCCAGAATCAGCTCAGAGGATATACATATATCTGGGGGTAGGGGTTGGATTATCACGTTCTGGACGTGTTGTCACAACTGAATTTTTTTTTCCAACTTCTTTCTCCTGGTTTCGTTACCTAACTTGAATTTCCCACACTTGAAAATAAAGCAAACCTTCCCATAAGCTTATGTGTCCTGCTCTAGCAATTATCTTCTCTTCCTTCCCTATTTTTCTAGATCAAGTTTACAAAGATCTACCTATTGATTGCCTTTGCTCTAGTCCCCTGAGCAGATCTCCTGGCTTCTTGCTCCTTTGCCCTGCAAACGGTATTCTGCACCTCCCAGAGACAGAAAGATTTAAACCTGATCACACAATTCCTTTGCTTTAGTGACTGGGCATCACTCCAGGATGAAATTTGAGCTCCTTGAAAGGATTGACTGCCTTGATTCTCTTGTGATCCAGTGAAGAACAGGAGTTCCCTCATACTCCCTGTTTCTTAAAAACATGATATTATGTCATGCCTCTTTTCTTTTGCATAGTTTTTTTTTCTATTAAAATAATTTCTCCGTATCTGCACAGAGAACTTCCATTCATACTAGGAAACCCAGCTCAGAAGCTCTCTCCTCAGTGGAGACTTCTCCACTTCCTTCAAACAAAACTAATCTCTCTCTTTTGTTGTGATGAATATTTAGATTCTCCACCTAGTACTGAATTTAACCCACAATAATGTAAATATTTTCCTGATATTTGCTCCCATCCAATATATTCTGTGCTTTTTAAAAAGTATATATATATGGTCAATTGTTCCCAATAGCTAGTACAGTGCCTGGTGCAGGGAAGGCATTCAAAATATTCTTATAAATTTTTATTCTGACTTTAGAACAAGTTACCTTGGTTACTAGAAAAAAATTAATAACTGTTCTTATAAAATGAAAAGTCATTTTAAATTATTGCACATGTGGATCTAACGGTTATGGATAAATAAAGAATTTGGCAAAGACACCCAAAACCTTGAGATGCCCCGTATTTTCCAAAGAATACCACTACAAATCCCCTGGGAATGACTGGGATTGAATATTGGGTCTGCCCAAGGACCTTAAGCCAAACCCTAAGAAAAGCACTACTGCTCCTGGAAGTTCTAACATGTTCATGAGCCATAAAGTTATAAATGACATCATTAGTCCTTATGAGTTTGGGTGTCCCTGGACATTTGGTTGAAGACATCTGGTGTTAAGGCAGCTAATATCTGTACAGAGCTTAGATATTAGCTTTTATCTGCTAAGTAATGTTCTGTAAATTCTCTGGATCTCCATTAATTCTCCTTGAATCTCTCTCTCTTTTTAAACTCTGAATTTTCTTAATCTTTTAAACCACTTTTTCCTGCCATCAGCATCTCTTATCATTGTTTGTGTAAATGGTTGTTTGGCCAATGTTCGATATTTTGGATCAGAAAAATGCATGAGCATGTTTTTGTCTGCAAGAGACAATGAATTAATGTATTGCTTCAGACTGTAGAGGGATAGGTTAATTCAATGGATTAAATATTCCATATGGATTAAAATGGCATTTAAAGCCTTCCAAGAAATAATTTATTACTGTCCTCACAATGTCCTGGTAATAATGCTAGCTCAAATATTTCTCAGAGTGCTTTAAAGTTTGCAAAGACTTTGGATAGATATTCTTAAATTTGATACGATGGGGCAGAAGGGAATATGATGATTTTTTCTTGCACAGGTGAGCACATGCAGGCCTAAACATATAGTTTGTCAGCAGGGTCCCACTGACTGGAACCCGGATTTTCCCTCCAAATGCACTATCTGCCACATGCCTGCCCATGTTGTGTGAGAATTAGGGTGCAAGCATAAATAACAGAGACCTTTTTTCCATCTAGGATAAGAAACAAAAACCAGCTCAACACATAGCATGGCCTGGTGCCAATGTCTGAACAATCTGTTCAGCTGTTCAATGAAAGACTACAAGTCTTTACCTTTGGTCAAGGTTACGTTACTCCCTCATCCCAAACCTTTGGAACTCTCTACTGTAATTAAGGTTCAAATATATTACCTGGGCTTTCAACTAACTCCAGAATATGTCCCATAGCATCTTTTCAGCCTCCTCCTCCACTGTCTTTCTTCACATACCCAAGACACGGTCATTCCACATATCCGTATCTCAGCCGCTGTTAAAATCCTCCTCGTCCTTATTCTTCAAAATGAAGTGCAACTTGCTCCTCCTACCTGCAGCCTCCTCCAGAATGTCTTCTGCATGCACCTTGAACTCTCTCTCCACCATATTTCAGCAAACATGACACTGTACTCCATTTTAGTACCAATCGCAGATTGCTCTGTATTCAACAGTAGCAACAACGCTTATTTAGATAATATTGCCTCATTTTAACTTGGAATTCCACAAAACCCTGTAAAGTAGGACAGGCATCATTAATTTCATTTTGAAGCTGAAACTCAGATTAGGTGATCTGGCTCCTACCCCAGACACTGGCAAAACCATAATTCAAACTCAGGCCTTCAGATTCCAAGTTAAAATAGCATAATTTTCTCACTGTATTAGCATTGTCTGTGTATTATCACTTTATTTTAGGTGGCTTGAACTGGGAAGAGACTTCAAATAAAAGAGGGAAACAGTAAAGACAAATGAGTTCATATTGCTAAGAGACTTCAAAATGAGTCGGGAGGGCAACCCAGAGGTAACACTTATGCAAATCCCAGTAGGACCTCCTAGACTTCCAATATGGAAATCACCCCAAACAGAGGGCCACCAGAGGACTTTGGAGATATCTAGGTCCTATACCAGGGCAGATAATCCCAGAGTTTGGTGCCTTACTAGTGGGCCCTAACTTGGAATTCTTGCTCTGGAGAGTGATAGAAACTGACCAAAATATGTCTACACTGCACATGGTCCAAATGTCTCTTCTATTCAAACCTTTATTTGATGCCAGAGTTTTAGGTGTACTTCCATAAACCGGAGACTACAGGCTGACCATAAGCCAACTAGGACCAGAAACTCTGTGGACCTGCAACTCCTACGCTACAACTCAATGGACTAAACCAGGACACCTAGTTGGGAGTTGACAATGGAAGACGGCTATGCAGGGGAATCCAGAGAGCCTGCAGCTACAGGCAAGATAATCCCTTCCCTTGTGGAGGGGACAGTACCATTCCAGACTTCTCGGGATTGGGGGAACAACTATGGACTAGAATGGACTTGTTGGAGTCCTGATATAGACTTATGATATATGCAATGCAAGAAATTGCAAAATTATGTGGAGCCAGGGTCATTGGACACTTTGGGAGCAGGGTGAGGGAAGAGCAATTGTAATGCGGGTTTTTTTTTTGGGGGGGGGGACCTGGGAATTGTCATGGATGGTGCTGCAATGGAGGATGTATGCCAGTTTGTATGATCATGTATCATTCGGAACTGTAAGGAAGAGAGGGTTGTCTACGGCCTGAACTGTGATCTATGCCTGATGGCAAAGCCCCAAAATGTATGTATCTATTTTAGGTGGCTTGGAGTCTGCTATGATACAATTTAAATTATATTTCAGATTGATCATTATTAGGAAAAAACTATATGAAAATAGTTTGGCTATTTTTATAGCCAAGCACTGCTGTATAATTTTAGGGGATATACTGTCTGCATATTTGTGCTTTAAATTGGTATATGAAACTTTATTTATCTCTGACAAGCAAGAAAATAGCAAACACAGACAGTATGTGGATGATGTGGTTGACTCAAGGCCAACTGGTTTCATGGTTTGCTGTATAAAGGTTTTGCCATAATTTGGTTAAAGAGAAGTTGGGGGGCAATTGAGTCTTTAGGTACTACATGATAGTATAAAGATGTCAAGGTCAAAAGAACCTGCACACCCCAAAAGCTGGTACTGGAGTCTCTCAGAAGTCACAATTTATATTCAGAATGCAACGTTATCAATCCCATTAAATTAATGTGGAGAAATTGAATTTGCTTGATTTTTTGGTGTTGCTTTTATATAATTTGTAAATCTGTTTTTGGTTTTGAGTAATAAGTGGCAATGGAGGTATGGGAAATCTATGTCTTGTGTTTTATGTGTGCATGTTTAAGTATGGTAATAAAAATCAATGAAGTCAACACTTAAGGGTCCTTTTTATTAGTGTTCTCTTTTTGCTTTTAGAGAGATCAGTACATGATCCAAGTTTGTGCAACATATTTGATTGGACCAGGACCAGATGCCTGATCCAAGTTGAGGCAAACACATTCTCGCTTGCAGACATTTTCAGTTTGACTCAGTAATTCCACAAAGTTTGTGTGTTTACATTCTGGACTTGAAAGTTAAAACCTGAATGACTACCTTTGCCAGGCTGCCTTTTCCAGGTGCACCCAATATGCAGAGAGAGATGACTGAAGCTATTTTGGAAAGAGAGGGGGGTCATGCAAGAAGGAGACAAAATATTGCCCTAGTCACTACCCACTTTTCTGGCTCTAGGCCTACCTCTCTTGGAAAAGCACCTTAAATAAGAATGAGAACTACTGGACAAGGGTGACAGAACAGAAACATCTAGGTATAGCGTGATTCAAGAGCATGCTCCTGAAATTAAACTCTGCATATGTTCTTGGTATCAAATGACACAGTGTGAAAACCCATTTTACTCAATTTCTTTGGCCATTTAAAATGCTCACTTTGTCGAGAATGAATAATACTGCATTTTCTTCTTCTATGGTTGTTTTATCTGACAAGTAGGCCAGTGGGCTTATGGAAGCCAGGGTAGTTAATGAAACGTTTTGAAATTACTTTTGGTTCTGTATTAGAAATCACACCAGCCTTTAGTCCTGAGTCCAATAATAATAATATCTAACTTCGATGGACCCCTAACCTGTCCAGGCTAGTTCGTTCTTCCCAACAAGTTTGTGAGTTAAATCCTGTTATTATCTTCATTCAATAGATGAGGAAACCAAGCACAACAAAAGGAACTTCACAGGGCCAGGAGTGGCAGAGCCAGGATTTTAACTTGGTCCATCTGGTGGGAAAGTTCCCATTCTTACTGCTTCATTCTGTCATCTCTAATGAAAAGAATCAGGAAAACAAAAACTTAAATTGAAAACAATATATGTATATTTTGTTTTCAAAGGCTGGCAGTAGACATGAAACATGTAAACTTGAATAGGACTAAGAGTTGCTCTTTTAGTTTCCC
>PVKH010036960.1:0-11523 GCA_004027955.1 Chaetophractus vellerosus | reverse complement strand
TCGTCCTGAGCCCACAGTCCATTCCCAGCACAACCACACGCGGGTCCTGATCAAACCAACCAAACCAGGTCCCTCCTCTCTCAAAACTTTTCAGTAAATATTCACAAACAGCAAATTCACAGGGGAAAGGGAGTTCAGAGGTCATCAGGGAAGGAGCAGGGAAGGGGGTTGCCTGGTGGGTAGAGTGTATTTATACTTTTTAAAAAATGTATCTATTTGCTTTCTATAAAAACAAAAAATTCAGCACGGTTACATTTCTGCTTCCCTCCATCTCCAAGACAACAACGTTTTAGCAATTTCTCATGACGGTGGAGAAGGACTAGAGCCCTGACAGTGCTCAGCGAGGCCGGCAGGGCCCTGCTCCTCCCTCCTGAGCCTGTTCCAGCCTCAGCCGCCCCCTTGCTGCTCCTCCAATAGGCCAGACGGGCCTCGGGGCCCTTGTTCCTGCTTTTCCTTGTGCTGGACGCTCTTCCCAGAAGTAGCACGCACTTCCTTTCCTCGCCTCCTTCAAGTCTTTGCTCGCATGTCCCCTTCTCGGTGAAGCAAAAAACAAACAAGAAACCTGGACAAGGGAAGGTGCACCCAAAATGTAAACAACCTAAAAAGTGGTGTTGCTTTGAGTGGTTAATGAGTGTAAGAGAAAAGAATCCACTGGGCCCGTTGCTGGAACATTCTCCTTCAGGGGGGTTGGGTCTGGTAACACAGAGGGACAGTTCCTGCTCTTGGTGCAACCTCACCCCTGAGTTCTGCTTGAGCACAATGGATTTCTGCTTATTGTTTTAAACTTTAGAATCAACACTTTATATGGATTGTCTCATCCAACACTCAGGAAAACCTGAGTAGGTCCTCAGTCCTACTGAGTAGGTACTACTACTGCAGCCGTGAGCACAGACTCAGAAAGATTAGGGAACTTGTCCAAAGTCGTGCAGTTGCTAAGTGGCAGAGCTGGGATTTGAACCCAAAGTTTGTTCTCAGAGCACAATTCTTAGCTGTGAAGCCACATTGCCTCTGATCCCTTTAAGCCAGGGTTTCTCAACCTTGGCACTATTGACCTCTTGGTTAGATAATTCTCTGAGGTGGGGGACTGTCCTGTGCGTTGTAGGATGTTTAGCAACATCCCTGATCTCTGTCCACCAAACACCTCCCCTGTTTTGACAACCAAACTTGTCTTCAGACATTGTCCAATGTCCTCTGGGGCCAAAATCGCCTCTAGTTGAGAACCACTGCTTTAAACCAAGCTCTTGCCTTCCAAGTCCCAGCGATTCTTTCTTTCCCATTGTTTGTTAGGAAAGAGCTGCTGATCAGCTCGACTTTCTCCCCCAGTGGATCCAAACCATAAGGACAGCCTGGACTGGGCTCCCATTGAAGGAGACCCCACTTCCTCTGAGCCCCCCCACTCTACAGCCAACCTCTCGGATTATTGAATAAGCCGACGGGCAATTTCCAATAAGATGGGAGAAGGAAGGTGAAGTGGATGGCAGAAGAGCTGGTGCTTTGGCAATGCCACCTTGGGGGAGACTGAGAAATCCAGGGCAGAGCCTCAGAAAAGGTTTTCTGTGGGGGTGGGTGGAGGTAGGGGTGAGCGGGTTGTGATTGAAAGGCCTGAAAAAGAACAGTATCCTGCCATATTCTCAGCTATTGAGTTTTCATGGGAGCCAAGCTGGATTCTGGACGGACCTTGGAGAAGGAATCCTGAGAACCTAAGGTGTTTGGCTCCTTTGGTTTTGTTGAGCAAAATTTATTATCTAAAACCAATAAATTCCCTCTCTCCCAGATAGCATCCCCTCTGGGAGAAGGGATTTTGTCCCAAGCAATGAGGACTCAGAAGCACCAGGGGACTCTTTGAGCCCCAGCATTGTTCTAGATGTTCAGCAGTCCAATTACTGCTGTTGTCTAGTCACACTACATCTATGATAATGGTAAAGACTGCTGTTTGCCAGGTAATGCCCCCAAAGACTACATTTTCCAGCATCCATTGCAGCTAGGTATGACCACATCACTATGGTTTGGCCTATGAGATGTAAAAGGAAGTGTGGTGTGTATTGCCAGAAGGCTGTGTAAAAGGAGGGTATTAGTGCCATTTGGCTCCTCAGATTCTTCTGTCAACCTAGAATGTGGATGTGATGGCTGGAGCCACAGCAACCACCTTGAATTAGGAGATGATTTTAAGCGTGGAGGCCACATGCTGAGGATGGCAGAACAGAAAGATATTTGTCTGGGTCTCTGATGATATTTTTATAAGAGAGAAGAATAAACTTCTATCTTATTTAAGCCATAACAGATTTGTTGTTTTCTTCTTCTTTCATATTTATTCAAACCTAATCCTAACAGATATAACTGATTACAAATGGAAATCTGAAGTTGCACTATTCCTCTGAAATCCCTAACAAATGTAGCCCTGCGCATTTGGGATGTTTGACTTCACTGTGTCGAAGCCCTCTGTTTTAATGGCACAAACTTGGGACAGGAGTGACAAAGGACACAGGCCTGGTATTGCTGTGTAGACGATATTAATTACAGCAATTATAAGTGAAGGAGAATCGGGCTCTTGACTCATGGGGGTGGGGCGGCTGGGGTGGGCGCTTGGAATGCACTCCACGGGTAGGAATATAACTAGTGTTCATGTGATTAGCAGAACTCCACGCGGGTCAGTGGCCACAGCTGGAGTTTGTAAATAGCCTATTGAGCACTAGCACATATTTTCTTGTTTAATCGAAATGAAGCATCATGAAAAACAGCTCCATCACCGCTTGTCATCTCTGCTGGAGCCTCGGGAGGCACCGCGGGCTCCTTCGGGCTGCATCTAATTGGCTTTGAAGCTTGAATCTGTGGAGCGCCTTTGAGGACTGCAGACATCAGAACCGGCAGAGAAAGAACTTTGAAAATACTCTTTTTGGGAAAAAAACAAAACAAAACAACCTAATATAGGTTCTCAGTCTTAGCTACAAAAATGTCCAGCAGCTTTTGCTGACAAAGCTGGAAAATGAGACTCAAGTGAGATGGCCTCTCTTCCAACCGTCCCTCCAGACTGGTCCTCACCTGTATTCTGATTTCAGCTCCTCACAGTAGAAGACAACATCTAGAAAGAATCCAGTCATTTTAAGCTGAGATGGCCATGAACCAGATCTTCTAGGCTATTTGGGTCAGTGGTTAGGGACTCAGACTCTGGACTTGGCTTAGCTAGCTTCAAATCCCTGCTCTGTGCCACTTCCTAGTCCTGTTATTGCCCCTCTCTATGCCTCAGTGTCCTTGCCTATAAAATGGGGGTAATATTAGAATCTAGCTATTTAGATAAAGTGCTTAGAACAGTGCCTAGCTCATAGGAGATATCTAACGTATGCAAACTATTATTATCATTCTGCAGTTGCTATTTAAGTTAATTTCCCCACAAGATTTGCTTTTTATTGTGCATCATTTAGTTTGAATGTTTTCATTCATTTATTGCATTAAAAATTGAACAAGGATAAAGTTTAGAGAATCATTCTCCACCTCCTGTTCTTATTCTAAAATAGGTAGGAACGTTAGAAGGTGAAAAACCACTGAATAAAAAGGGTTTAAAATGTTAAAAACAACTCATTATTTGCAGGCATATCCAAACCTCTGACTTAAAAAGGGAAACGTTTGTTTGTGGTCAGTTTTCATCTTAATTATGCTATATTATTAAACTGGTTTCCAGAGTTTGCCCTCAAATTTAGGGGAGTTTTATGTAGAGAAAGGTGCTCCCAGGGGACCTTTGGCTCTAGGGGCAGGCTGAGGGGGAGGTGCTAGGGAAGAGAGATTTTTCTGTTAGGGATTAGGGTGGGGGTGGGGTGGGGGTTGTGGCCAAGACCTGGGAAGCAGCTGGCATTGGGGAGATTGCTGGGCCCTGCTGAGCTGTCCTTTCTGAAGCCGTCCCTCTTTCATGGGACTGGTTCTCATTCAAGAGCCCATCATACTGAAGTCTGCCCACTGAAAAAAGAGAGCTGGCTACTTGTCCAAGCCTAAAGTGTGGCTAAGCCGGCAAGAGCTGGGGGATTTCAGTCTTTGGGATTATGCTCAAAGAAGACAGCAGGGGCCACCTGCTGTCTGGGCTGTTACTTTCTAGTAAAGAGCACCCTGCTTTTCTGTGGGAGGAGCTCCCTTCCTCCATCGCCAGTGTAGGTTGTTTGGGTGGTGTTGCCCCTTTTTTCAGACCGGGGGCAGGCGCATGACCCAGGCCTGACCACTCGAAAAACCACATCCCTTGGCTAAAGTGATTGGTTCAAGAAAGGACACATGACCCAAGATGGGCTAATCAGAGTCAACCCCAGGATTTTTGCTGAAACTATTGGGAAAGAGATACCCTCTTTCTGCTGAGGTTCCTAAACTTGTAGCATGTGAGTCCAGAGCTGTGACTGAGGGTATGTGTGTGGGGGAGTTTAGCTAGCGCTTGGCAGTAACTTGCTTGAGAATGTAGCCATGATCGAGGAAACCAGAATGTGAGATCAAGGGAGATTTCTGGAAACATTGCACTCTGAATCCAACCAGGTCCTGAATTTTCTATTGCATGAGCCTATACATTTCCCTTTTTGGCTAAAGCTCATTTGAATTGATTTTCTGGTACCTGTAACCAAAAGGCTCTTGACTCACCCAGGTGGAGAGCTGAGGCCTTAGACCATAACTCCCACTTGAGAACTGGCAGCAGGTAAGAAGAAGCTGACAGCAGAAGAAAAGAAAACCCTACTAGAGACAAAGCCATGTGGGACTTGTTTTAGCTTCCAAGGTGCCCAATCATGACAACAAAATGCTCACCTCTTGAGTTCATCATGATAACCCCAGAGGGCCATCTATGGACACCGAGCTGCAACTGTACCCTCTCCATGGTGGGGTGGCCTACTCTCAGTCTTGTCCATTTTTCCTACATGTCCTTTTGTCCTCATCCTTCTCCTACCTTCTGGAAGGTCTATTTCACTGTGCAGAACACTGGTAACTAACAAGCTGGCAAAGGTGAAGGGCAGCAATGAAAGCAAGGAGTCAGAGCAAATTTTCTGTTTCTGCTGACTTGTGGTGAGGGAGGGGGGAATAAATGAGTAAATGAAGTCACTAGCATTTATTGAGCGCTTGCTATATGCCAAGTTTGTTCTAGGTGCTCCGCACATATCCCCATATTTAATTCTTAAAATTCTGTGAGGTGGGCCCTATGATAGCCCCATTTTACAGATGAGGAAACAGAGGCACACAGTCAACAGCAGAGCTGAGTATTCTTAATCACTGACAAAGCAGTGAAAACTCACTGAGCCCTGCTCCTTGCCAAGCACGGTGCCAGGTGCTAGGAAACAATTATGAGCGGAGAAGATGCGGTTCCTGTCCCCACAGCACCGCTCATGGTCAGAAATCATCTTATGAAATCATCTTTATTGTGTACAGGGTCATTACGTGTCTTCCCCACCAGAATGTCAGTTCCACGAGGGAGGAAGCTCACCTGTCTCATTCGCAGCCACGTCTTCAGGGGCCCACAGGGTCTGGCGCCTCGCAGGCACTCTCAAGTGCGTTAAGTAAGCAAACGAGTAAATCCAGCACGATTGCTATTTTATCCTCGGTGGTAGGGCTGTCCCGCGCGTTGTAGGATGTTTAGCAGCATCCCTGACGTCTACTCACTAGATGCCAGGAGCATCTTCTCCTCCAGTTACGACAACCCAAAACGCCTCCGTCATTGGAGGCAAAATTTCTTTTAGTTGATCGGGATCAGATGGCCTGGCTGCTAAGTCACATAGCCACCTCAGATTTGGGATCTTGTAAACACCCAAGTGACAGACACAGCGCATATTTGCTGGGTAGCATAGCCGATGCCTCTGTCAAGGTCCTAGAATATCCATTATGTGAGCAAGCACCGCCGGGCCCGAAAGCTAAGAGATGACTCCAGCCCACAAGTATGTTGCAAGGCCCTGTGAGCACTCAAAACCCTGAAATCTATAAGTCTGCAGTGGCGAGACGGAACATTTAGACCCTGAATGATGTCAAGATGCAACTGGGCCCTGACTTAATCATTTCAAGCAGTGCCCTATTTCAGAGGCTCTGCTGGTTTGAGTAGAGGCCATTTCTCAGGAGGGTGCCATTTGCAGATGGAGCAAAAACATAACCCAATTTGTCTTTGCCACAACTGGCAAAAATGAGCTTTCATCCAGAGGGCTCTTATTTCCTTTGAGTAGCTTGTTTCTTCCCAGGGATAGAACTAGAGAAAAAATTCCCAAAGTGAACACTTTTCTCGGTGCTCCTACAGTACTTCGAACTGCTCCTCCTCCAGGGCTTGGATTTTATAGCCATCTGTCCATCCACGTGTAAGTCTTGTTTATTCCAGGTGTCTTTATTCATGATCTCATTTAACTTTTGCAGCAGCTCTACTAGGTAGGTTTTACTGACCTGACTTTACTGATACCGGATCTGAAGCATGGAGAGGCTAAGTGGCCTGACCAAGGTCATTCTCGAATACTTTCCATCATTAAAAATAGCACCCCAACAAACAATGAGTAGATAAACAAAATGCAACATGTACATAGAATGGAATATTATTTAACCATAAAAGGAGTGAAGTTCTGATACACGCTACAACATGGGTGAAACTTGAAGACATCATTTTGAGTGAAAGAAGCCATTCACAAAGAGACAAGTACTGTAAGATCTCACTGATGCGAAATGCCTAGAATGAGCCAATTCATAGAGACGGTTCATGGATTAAAAGTTCCCAGGGCCTGGAGGGGGAGGAGAAGTCATTGCTTAATGCATGCAGTTTCTGTTCGGGGTGGTGAGAAGTTTTGGTGATGGATGGTGGTGATGGTAGCACAATAGTGTGAATGTAATTAACACCACTGAATTGTACAAATGAAAGTGGTTAAAATGGGAAGTTTTGTGTTGTATATATTTAAAACAAACAAAACGAAAAACAAAGAAATCAGCACCACCATCCACTCTGTCTGCGTCACGCCTCCATCATCCTCACCCCACACGTCCAACACACAGCAGGTCCTGTGGGCTCTACATCCAGTAGCTGTCCAGGCTCTGCCACTTCTCTCCTCTTCCTCCACGGTTGTCCTGGTCCTGCCCATCTCTCCCGTGGAGAACAGCATCCACGTCCTCCTCTGGTTTTGCTTCTTGTCTCTTGCTCCTCGTTCCAGGCCATTCTCAAGGGGCAGCCACTTGTCCTTCTGAGACGTGAACTGAGGATCCCACACCCCTCAGCCTGGGCCAAGTCCAGGCTCTGGGAGGTGCCCCTGGGCCTGGACCACCTGCCTTAGGCTCTCCTCTCAGGACTCGTCCTTTGCCATCTGCCTCCACCTATGATCATTGAGCACCTACTATGTGCTAGGCACTGGAGACCAAGGCTGAATGTCTTCCCTCGTGGAGCTGACATTCACAGCCTGCACTCTAATCCGGCAAGAACATTGCAGCTCCGTGAAAGCACCGTTCTCCCTTCCTTCTGGGCCTCTGCCCAGCTCATCTGCAGGCTCGGAATGACTTCACCTCCCTCCCTCTCTTCCTCCCAACACATGGCTAATCTCTACCCTTTGGTGTTGGCTATCTCTTGCTGTGTAACAAATTTCCCCAAAATGTAGTGGCTCAAAACAACATTCATTATCTCATGGTTTCTATGGGGCAGGAGTCTGAGCACCGCTTAGCTGAATCCTCAAGCTCTGGGTGTCTCTCAAGGCTGCCATCCTCTCAAGGCTTGCCTGGGAAGAGTTCATGGCCTTAGCCCACTCTGCTGTTGTTGGCAGGATTCGGGTTCTCCTGGGCTGCTGGACTGAAGGCCTCAGGTCCTCACAAGCTGTTGACTGGATGTCTTCCTTGGTTCCTTGTCACATAGGCCTCTCCATAGCACTTCTTTCGACACGGCAGCTACCTTTTCAGAGTGTGTGCACGACAGGATAGGAGAGGGCTAGCAAGATGGAAGTCACCGTCTTTTGAACCTAATCTTGGAAGCGACATCCCATCATTTTACCATTTTATCCGTTAGAAGCAAATCACTCAGTTCATTAGGAGCCACGTCAGAAGGTGCCTACCATAGCTTCTTCCCATATTAAGCCCTGCTGCCTCCTCTTCCAGGAAGCCTTCCCTGAGTCATGGGTTAGGAGCCCCTTCTTTGAGCTCACACAACTTGGGGATCCCCCACACAGCACTTACAACATAACTGTATGTAAGTGCTTGTCAATTCGCCCCTTACCCTCTCCAGACTGGAGACTCTGCCTTTCCAGGTTATTCCTCCTTATATCCCAACCCCTGCCAGCACTGGACACACAGTGAGGCTCAGTAATTTTTAAGCTGAATAATATTTCTTCCCTAGCTAAAAAGTAGTGACATGTTAACTCCAAAATCATTGTTTTATGGATACATATAACAGCCTACACAGAAAATCCTCTTATCTAATAGTGAGTACCTAACTTATTTCACTTTAGCAGAACCCTGCCTGAATTAAAATTCCTACCTCTTCCCCACACTGGCTGTGCAAATCTCCTCACCCACCCACTCCAATTTCCTCATCTTTATAAAGGGGATAATACCTGACATTTATCAAGCCAAGTATTATTATAAGCACTTTCTGTGTAAAATCTCATTTAGTCCTTGAAATATCTTGATGAGATTGACACTACTGCTGCTATCCCCATTTTAGAAATACGGAAAATGAAGCGCAGAGAGGTAGACTCACTTGCCTTAGATGAAAGAGGCAGAGCCAGGATTCAAACCCAGGCCACTTGGCTCCAGACCCATCTACTCATTGGATTATTGTAAAAGTTAGATGAGATTTATATTTAATTCTCAGCTCAGTAACCAGCATAAATGCTCAATAAGCATTGCAATCTATATAAGTTTAGCTTCTGCCAAATAGATCAGAAACCCAAATACAGCTTAAATAAATGTGGGGCTCATTTTCCTTTCATGAAGATGGCAGTACATGTTTCAGTGACAAATCATGGCCCAACATGGCTGCCAGAGCTCCAGCCAAAATGTTGAAGTTCCAGGCAGGAAAATGGAGGAAGGGAAGAAAGACCAAAAAGGCTTATCTTCCAGGTAAGGAAACTTTGTAAGGAGCTTTTTAAAAAGCCACCTCTGGTGACTTCAGTTTACATCTCATTGGCCACCTCTAGCTATAAGGGAAGCTAGGACTAGAGTCTTTTAGCTAGACACATGCCACAATAAAATTGGAATTCTGTTATCGACGAAAGGAAGAATGGATATTATCATTCCATTCACTGGCAATAAGCAGCCATGCCAGTGTTCTTGTTCATTTATATTAATACTATTACCCAGAAGTCCATAAATAAAGGCCTATATAAAAACAGAGTGCCCTGAAGTGGGGAAAAGGGTTGGGTGCCCCTGAGTTAACTCCAGAGATCCTTTGGCTATGGCAAAGCACAGTGTAAAAGCTCCTAACCACGGCCAGGTTAGTTATCCTCTCTGCCTCGGTTTCCCCACTTGGAAAATGAGGCTAAGACACCCCCCCCCCCATAAGATTGTGATGAGGACTAAACACGACAAAACAGTGGAAAGTATTGGCAACTCACCTGGCACTCAGGGTGTAATTAGTGTTGTCTGCTATTGCAACTGTCCTTATAACCTGGAGAAAGAAAGCAAAGTCTAATACCTGGGCCTCTGACTTCTCAAAACGTGCTCCTTTGGCTTTTTTTTTCCTTTTTTCTTTTTCCCAAGGTACTGAGTCCTACTTGGCTGGCAAGAGGCTGTGGGTACATTTTGGACAACACAGAACACAAGGAGATGCCAGGCTGCACCCCACCGCAGCATTTTTCCACATACGCTGCCTAGCTGGTCCCAGCTCGCAGTGGGGGCTGCGGTCCCTGGAGAACGTCGCGTCCTGGGCAGACGCGCTGTGCTGCCACAGTGATTCATGCATTTCTGTGGGAGCCAAGGACCAACGAGCCCGGCGTGCTCGGCTGCCAAGTAGGCCTCGGCTGGTCCTGCTTTCTCCCTTAGGGCTGGGGATCCCTCAAGTGTGTTCGCGGCTCCTCAGAGCCTTGGACCCAGCCCAGATTCCACCCTGGTGGCTCATTCATGGCCAGTGCTCAAGCCAGGGCCTGAAATACGTACTTACCTCCCACATCATGGATCCAACAGATCCCAATTCAGACACAGAACATCATGGGGCACCAAGATTCCCCAAGGAAACAGATGGAGCCCCCTCCTCCAAATTCCAGCTGGTTGTAAGACCACAGGTTTGAGATCTTTAGACCTGGGTTTATATCTTGCTTCTGCCATGTCCAGGTTGTGTGGTCCTGAGTAAGTAAAATAAAACCACTGCGGGCCTTGGTTTTCTCATCTGGAAAATGGGGATAGTCACAGTGTCTACCCCATTCGGCAAAGATGGGAGGAGGCATTCATGGGAGGAGTCATGCCCAGCACCAAGATGTGTCCCTGACTGGGTGCCACTATGATCACCGGCTCATCATGGAGTGCTAAGCCCCGTGCAGCCTGGCCTCTCACCACCTCTCTACCCTCATCTTTGACCGTCTTCTCCCCTTCCCCTGTTCCAGCCTCAGAGGCTTCTTTGCTGACTCTTTGACCCTTTGACTCAAGCTCCTGCCTCAGGCGCTGCTCCCGTGTCTGAAATACTCTTCCATGCAGTTTGCTCCCTCATGTCCTTCAGGTCTTCGATCAGCTGTCGCCTTCTCAGTGAAGACTTCCTGACAACCTTTTTTTTTTTCACATAATATGTTTACATTTCACATAATATATTTAGTTCATAATAGGGCAATCATACAGTATTTGTCCTTTTGTGTCTGGCTTGATTCACTCAACATATCCAGGTTCATCCATGTTGTCATATGCTTCATGACTTCATTTCTTCTTACTGCTGTATAATATTCCATTGTATGTATACTACACAATTTCTTTATCCACTCATCAGGTGATTGACACTTGGGTCTGACAACCCAAATTAAAACCCCCATCCTTTCCCCCTCTCCAGTTCCCCTCCCTGCTTTATTTCTCCACAGCACTTATCCACCATCTGACAGGTGGTGTTTCTTTGGAAGAATATCTCTCCACATGTATTAGTTACCTATTGCTGCATAACAAATTGCCCCCAAACTAAATGGCTTAAAATAACAGACATTGATTGTGTTACAGTTTCCATGAGTCAGAAATTTGGGAGCAGCTTAGTTGGGTCTCCGGCTCAGGGTCTTTCATGAAGTAGCTGACCAGATGTCGTCTGGGTCCGCAGTCATCTGAAGGCGCCACTGGGGCTGGCGGACCTGCTTCCAAGATGGTGCACTTGCTTGGCTGGAGGCAGGAAGACTCACCCCACCACGTAGTCCTTGCCATAGGGCTGCTCAAGGATCCCCACGACTCAGCAGCTGGCTTTGCTCAGAGCGTGTGAGCCAAGTGTGAGCAAGAAGGGAGGCCTGATGTCTTTATGATCTTGCCTTGAAGTCACACTCTATTGTTGCTGCCATTGTGGTTGTGTGTGTGTGTGTGTGTGTGTGTGTGTGATTCAAGTCATCCTAACTCAGCATGGGAGGGAATTCCTTGAGAATGGGAATACCAGACGGCAGGGAT
>PVKH010036959.1:0-11522 GCA_004027955.1 Chaetophractus vellerosus | reverse complement strand
GGACACACAGCAAGAGGAAGCAGAAAGGGGGCGGGGGGGGGGAATGTGAAATTAAAAAAAAAAAAAAAGAAAAAATTTAAAAAAAAAAAAAAAAAAAAATTTACTAAGAATTGGGAAATGGTAAAAAAAAAAAAAAAGGAATTTATAATAAAAAAATTAAACACATTTAAAAGGGCAATAAAAAAAAAAAAAAAAAGAAAGAAAAATCTTAAAAAAAAAAAAAGAATATCATTTACTAGGTATTGGGAATTGGTCAAGAGAATGACTAAGGATTTTATAATTAGATTACTGACAGCCTTTAATAGGGCCATTAAAAAAGAGTGAAATAGGTATTAAATTATTTCAAAGAGTTATGTGAGCATGCTTCCAAGCAGCAGAAAAATCCTGCAAAGAAAAATGTTGATGACCAAAAAGGAAAATAAATAGGATAAGTCATGGAACAAGATTCTGGAGAAGGAATCATAAAGCGAGCAGATGATCTGGCTGTGACATTTCAATGCCAAGATCAGTTCAGCTAATTTAGGTGCGTGGAGTGCTATTTTTGTACTATGACCACCACCAACCACCTCCTTCCTGGCAATAGCTGATTGGGGCAGTGAGGATATATGACCCAGGTATTGGGAACAAGGGAGTTCAAGCTACTAATATTCATATTAGTATGAATATCCTGGAAGAGTAGGGTTGCCATATTTTACCATTTGGACAGAAGAGCAAAAAAAGCTGGCCCATTTAGCAAGAAATGATACTAGCAAGAAATGGACTACCAAGAAACCTTAATGATTCCCTGATTCTTGGTTCTAATTCCTTCCTGAGGCCACCCTCCATTTCTACCACTAGATTCCTTGATACCCCTGTACTCTAATAACAAATTTCCCTTGTCAGTTTTAATCTAGCTCAAACTAATTAAAACTTGTAACCAACAGTCTTAATTAATATACCTATCAATAAACTAGATTCCTTTTTTTAAAAAAAAAAGTTATCAATTGTATAAAAGCTGAAGAAGGCATGTCAAAATAAAATGTATTTTCTGAAAACAAAGGAAGATGGCAAGTAAAAACTTAGAGACAAAATAAAAATCAGACTAGTACAAATACTAACTAGAAATCATGCCCAGCTAATAAAAGAAAAAAGGCAAAATCTTTCTGAAGGAGATTTTACTTCAAAAATGAAGAGGCATTGATGTAAGCAAGATGGCAGTGTAGGCAACTTCAAGTTCCCATTCCCCCACAGAAACACTGAAAAACAAGCAGAACTGTCAGAAACAAATTTTTTTAGAAATCTGGAAATCATCAAAAGTTTATAGCAACCACAGAACACTGAATCAAGACAAAGGCAACTTAAAAACAGCAGGAGTCACATTAGCAAGGTGGCAGAGTTAGAAGCTCCAAAATCTCATCCCCTTACAGATACATTGAAAAAGAAAAAGAAATTGGCAGAACTTTCTCAGAACTCTGAAAACCAGTCAAAAGTTTACAGCAACTAAGTGAACACTAGTAAAAATGGTAAGAAAATCTCATGGTACATGACTACCCACTCCCCGGCTCATGCTCTCAGTATAGGTCCCAAGACCAAGGTTCTAGAGGAAGCAGAGCATGTCTTTATCATAGATTGGGGTGTATGTATTTCTGGTCCAACCCACCTGGTGGCAGCATGAAACACTAATCAAAGGTGCTCATTTCTATCTCTCCTGTCCCAGAACTCACTCCGGACAGAGAAGCAGCTGGTGTGGCCAAAAAAAAAAAAAAAAAAAAACACTGGAAGAAACCAACCAAACCACAGTTGCCTGGGTCAAAATGTTATGGTTCAGTCATACTATAGAGCACCTGGGCTTAGGAGGAAAGGGTGTAGAGAATTTGCTAGAGCAAGTGGGGCATTTGGAACTTCTATGTGAACAGACACATGCACAGAAAAGACCTGAGCAGACACTAAGTTTTGAACTCAGGCTGTTCTTTAGGTTCAGTGCAAGGCTGGATGAGCAATGAAAAAGAACTCCAGGAAACAGCTAATCTGCAAATACTGGGAGGGTTGTTTTTTCCTTGTTATTGGCTCTGGAATTCAAGGAAATCGCTATCATAACACTAGCTGAATAAAAGCTAAAGGAACAGAGACATCAGTAACTACACATCTCAAGGAATACAGTCTGCATAAATAGTTTGGAAAAATCCCTAAACAAATAGACTACCACACCCTTCAACAATAAGAAAAAAAAACAACAACAAAAAACAGCAAACCCTAGGGAAGGGGGAGAATCTGATTTTCAGAGTTAACATTATTAAAATATTCAAATGTCTAAATTTCAGCAACAACAAAAAAAAAACCCACAGGGAATACAAAGAAACAGGAAAAGATGGCCCATTCAAAGGAACAAAATAAAGTACAAGAAACCATCAATGAGGAAGCCCATACATTAGACATACTAAACTAAGACTTTAAAACATGTCTTAAATATGCTCACAGAGATAAAGGAAAACATGAACAAAGAAATAAAGGAAATCAAGAAAATGACTTATGAACAAAATGAAAATTACAATAGGGTCAGAGATTATTTTTTAAAAAAATTCTGGAGCTGAAAAGTATAATAATCAAATTTTTAAAATTCCCTAGAGGGGGTTAACAGCAGACTTGAGCTAAGAGAGGGAAGAATCAGCAAAATTTGGGTAAATATAAATACTAGCAGTATTATAGTTTTAGTTTGGAATTCTTTTTATTTCCTACATGATTTAAAAGGAAAATGCATAAAAAATAAATATAAATCTATGTTGGGGGGGCACACAATATATAAAGATGTCATGTGTGATTAAACCAACATAAAGGGGATGTAGAGGGATATAGCAGCATAGTTTGTATATGCTATTGAAGTTAAGTTGGTATCAATTTAAACAAAATTGCTACAGATTTAGTATGTTAAATTTAAGCCCCATTTTACCCACCAGAAATACATCTAAAAAATGTACACAAAAGGAAATGAGAAGGGAATCAAAATGGCTGACTACAAAAGAACTCAACACAAAAGTAGGCAACAATGAGGGAAATGAGGGGCAAAACAGGTATGAAACAGGTCCTGTCTTATAAGTAATTGGTTTAAATGTAAATGCATTAAAATCTCCAATCAAAAGGAGGAGATTGGCATAATGGATTTAAAAAAGCATGACCCCACTACATGCTCTTTATAAGAGACTAACCATAAATTCAAACACAAATAGGTTGAAAAGTGAAAGGATGAAAAAAGTATTCCATGCAAATAGTAAACAAAAGAGAGCTGGTTGGCTATACCAATATCAGATAAAATAGATTTTAAGTCAAAAATTGTTATAAGAGACAAAGAAGGATAACTGATATTGATAAAACAGTCAATTCATCAAGAAGATGTAACAATTACAAGCATATGTGCACCTAACAACAGATACCCAAAATATATGAAGCAAATACTGACAAAATTGAAAGTAGAAATTGATGGTTCTACATTAAAAGTAGAAGACTTCAACACACCACTTTCCTGATGGATAGGACATATAGACAGAATACCAATAAGGAAACAGAGGACTTGAGCAATACTATAAACCAACTAGACATAACAGACATAACAGAACATTTCATCCAACAAGAGCAGATTACACATTCTAATCAAGTGCACACAGATCATTCTCCAGGATAGAACATATGTTAGATCACAAAACGAGTGACAATAAAGTTTAAGAGTCTGAAGTAATGCAGTCTCTTCTCTGACCACAAAACAGAAGAAAAACTGGAAAACACACAAATAGGTGAAAATTAAGCAATACACTTGTAAACACCAGTGAGTCAAAGAAGAAATCACAAGGAATATTAGAAAATACCTTGACATGAATGAAAACAAAAACAAAACTACCAAAACTTATGGGATGCAGCAAGACCAGTGCTCAGAGGGAAATTTATAACTCTAAATGCCTACAATAAAAAAGAAGATCTCAAATCAGTAACATAACCCCATACCTGGAAAAATTAGGGGGGAAAAGAGCAAACCAAACCCAAAGTGAGCAGAAAGAAGGAATTAATAAAGATTACAGTGGAGACAAAGGAAAGAGAGACTAGAAAAATAGAGAGTATCAATGAAATCAAAGTTGGTTCTTAAAAAAGATCAATAAAATTGACAAAACTTTAGCTAGACTGATGAAGAAAGAGAGACAACACAAATGACTAAAATTAGAAATCAAAAAGGGCACATTACCATCAACCCCACAGAAATAAAAAGAATGATAAGAGTTACTATGAACAACTGTATGCCAACAAATTAGATAATCTAGATGAAATGGACAGTTCCTAGAAACACACAAACTATCTACATTGACTAGAAGAAATAGAAGATCTTGACAGATCTGAGAGGAGTCACTGGAAAAGAACAAGAAGCAGGCTTCTGGGATACTATATCTTAAACTAATTTCTGATAAAATGGATGTGTTCACATGGTGAAAATTCATTAAGCTGTACAATTATGATTTGTGCACATTTTTATTATGTAATAAATTACATAATATTTCAAAACAGTTTAACAAAAAATTATAAGTACATACACAAACAAAACTATTCAATAAGCTTTTAATCCACCCAAAAATTATCTCAGGACCACGCCGAATTATCTGAGGACTATCAGTGCTATGTGTACTACATTTGGGAAATACTGCCATAGCCAAAGAAAATGAAGGGCAAGGGCAGGGCATGTTCCTAGAACGGCAATAATTCTGGTATATGGGGCTGGCTCGATAGCCCAGTGGATAGGGCGCCGGCATACCACATGGGAGGCACCGGGTTCGGTTCCCGGGGACCTCTCCTAGCAGGCAGACCGCCTTGAGAATGGCAAGCCGCCATGGGCGGGCCAGAGCCGCCGTGGGCAGGGCAAAAAGCTGCCACAGACAGGGCAAAAGCCACCACGGGCAGGGCAGGTCGCCCGCGAATGGAGCGCAGCCAGCCACCCGCGAACTGAAGCAAGAGCCGGCCGTGAATAGAAGCAGAAGCCGCCTACAAGCAGGGAAAGCCGCGCCTGCGCAGTGACCAAGTCTCGGCGCGTTGCCGCAACGGGGGGAAGGGGAGATATGTAATAAAATAAATAAAATCTTAAAAAAATAAAAATAAAAATAATTCTGGTATAAAGATAGAATATCAAGGAAATAAGTACTAGGCCTAGAAAGGGTGATTAGGACAAACCCTAAAGGAGTTTATCAAGGATACTACGCATGTATTTCAGTACAAAATGGGGATAATACTTGCTAATGATGTAAGTGATAGAGGACTGCTTACCTACCATAAAGTTTTTGGCCCTTCCCTTAATTCCTCCAAAAACATTCCAGCAATGCCTCTATTCCCTGGCCGCCAGTTTCCAATGTGGAGAGACTTCAGCAAGAATAACACTCCCGGCCTCTTCCCAATCCACACACTCACTCCTCCTCATGGGAGATGGAGTGATTTATCTGGTTAGTGAATTCCATAAGAAAGCACCAAGCTCCTGGGATCAGCCCCTTCTCTCACTTCAAAATTTACCCGCTACAGAGAGGTTATACTCTCAACTTTCTGTGGCATGTGTTAGGCTTATTGGTGCTGGCTCTTCCCCTAAAGGGGAGGCTTTCTGTGGTCCACCACTGCCTGTGATTGAGGGTAAATTCAGGGTAAATATCAGGTAGTCCAGATCTAAGCTAGTTCTCCAAATCTTTATCAAATAAAGCTGACATTTTTAATCTCCATCTATGTGTTTCCTGTCCTACTTCTTAAATGATTCTGAACTCAGATGTTGGGACAGGGATATGATTAAACATTATCCCTAAAGCTTAACAAATAAAGTAGTAATGCAGGGAGGGTGGTTACTACTTTATGCCAAATGAATAGACTGTACTCACGATCCTTTGATTAGGTTTGAGTTTGAAATTAATGTACCAATCTGTTGACTAGAAGTTATCTTCTCAATAATAAAGAAATAATAAAGCTAAAAGGAGTCATCTTTGCTTAGCACTTTAACTTTTAAAGTGTTCCATAAAGTATCTCATCTGACTACAGCAGCACTCCATTTCTCTGTAGCCTAAAAATGGTACACTTAATTTATTCCTAGGTACTTTTATTAAGTGATATTCTATTGTTAGGTATCATCATCCAGGGTAATGAAAGGGAAGGAATGATACTAATAACACAAATCACCAAATGATTCCAAAATAATTGACATGCAGTCATACACACACCTTATTGGATATACACCCTGGCTCCTTCTTGCTCAATCATTTGCTTTTCCTTTAGGCTCAGCTCTTATGCTGACAACTTGAGGCCTGGGCCCAGCTAAACAGTAGAAAGTGGAAAGCATACCTGGGTTCCCCATGAATAATACTAAGTAGCTCACACACTGAGGAAGCTTCTGATATTCCATCTAATACAAGTTTTTGTGTTCCTTCATACTTTGATTCAAACTTCAAAGTATTTGTACAGGACCAGATTTTACCACTAGCCACCTAACATGAACTAAAGATCAAGGCTTCCTACAGCTGTAGCCTATTCCATTAGTGGGTTTTAGGTGTACTCTGATGCCGTCCAGCCTTGGAGCAGCCACACAGCGACCCCCAGACCAGTCACCTTCAGCCATGGGCAGCCTCATTCACTACAAGGCTTACAAATGTTGCTATTTTTTTCTCTGAATGCTGTAGAACAAGGTCCCTAAATCCAACTATAAGGAAAACCTGTCTTACCTTAGGTGTAAGTGTGTGAACCTGTATATAAAAATGCAATCACACACAAACACATACAAATGAACAGACATAAAAATACATGAAACCATTTAGAAAAAAAAAAGTTTTTATATCCAATTACAGCTAATATAACATCAGCTGAAGAACACTTTTTCTGCCAAGAACACTTTTTCCCCTTTGGCAGGCTACTTCCAACACAAACTCAGATAACACTTGCTCTGGAAAGTCTTCACCCTAATAAACCCAGGACCGGGTTAACTGACCATGCGCTATAGTTATTAGCTAAATTTCTTATCACACTGTATCATAACTTTGCCTTATTAAGCCATTAGCTCCTTAAGAGTAAATACTGCATTTTTAAATCTCTATATTGCTAGTAAAGTGTGTATGCTCCAGTGTAAGGACTCAAATACTTAATGGATAAATGGATTAATTCATCAGAAGCACTACAGCTTAAGAACTTGGGCCCAGAAATCAATTTGTCTGGTTGTAACCTCACATAGTATATCAGCAAAGCCTGCAACAAGCTTTATGCTCTTTTATTATTATTTTATTTTTTCATCCGTACAATGGGAGAAAACTGCACCTAACTCATGCTTTCAAGAGTAATAAAAGAAATAATGCACTTGGCACAATCTCAGGCACATAGAAAGTACATATTGGGAAGCAGGATGTAGCTCAAGCAATTGAGCTCCCGCCTACCACATGGGAGGTCCCGGTTAGGTTCCGGTTTCCGGTGCCTCCTAAAGAAGATGAGCAAGACAGCGAACTGACAATACAGGCTGGCGCAGCTGGCTGGTGCAACAAGAAGGAAAAGCACAAGGAGACACAAAAAAGCAAGGAGCGGAGGTGGTTCAAGCAATTAGGCGCCTCCCTCCCACATTGGAGGTCCCAGTTGGGTTTGGGGTGCCTCCTAAAAGGAAGATGAGCACAAAAAAAACAGACACAGCAAATGCAAAACAACAACAACGGGGTGGGGAGAAAAATAATCTTTTTTAAAAAGTACATGTTAAACATTATGAACATTTTTTTTCACTCTCACGGTAAATCCACATCACAGAAAATAACTTCTCCAAGTAAGTTTCCATCAGAGGTTCAGGTTTCTCCAAAAAGTCAGATATCAAGATCTCTTATAAACCATTCTTCATCCATAAACAAGGGTTTCCCAGCGTTCTGGTACACAGAACTCAGTAGCTACCACACCCTAAATCACTAACTAGTGTTTGAAATTTACTGCTTCTTACCCACCCTAGGGTTTCCTCCCTCAAAGTGAAAGCCCATGCCCTTAAGCAGAAGAAAACCTGCCCTACAAAAACCAGTCAACACCTTCCTCCAAGGCCCCAACACCTCTCCCCACAGACTGGTGCGAATTTGAAGAGACTTCTACGATCATTTAGTACAAATGTGAATTTACTCGGTGGATAGTAATAGAATCCTTTCTACCCATGCCAAGACCTTAGCTCATAAGTATTAATTCAAGACAACGAATGAATTCTTGCCAGAAACGACCCAAGTAAGAGAATGCCATTAGGGCCTTCCCCAAAAAGATTTCTTCAGATCTGTTACCCTCAAATAGTGACCACAATCCACCATCCCACCCCGCCCCCTTCCTGACAGAGTTCAGGTCCCGTCGACACTCTCCTGAATGAAATGGGTCCGTACTTTCAAGAACCAGGACACTCCCGCACACCCATGACACCTCCTTTCCCATCTTGCCTGTGACCTCCCGCAACACAAGCCTGGCCTGGTCCCTCGCGGTCAGCTCCCTCCACAGCCCAGCTACTCACCGCTTCTTGGGGATGATGCCGGACTCTTGCGCGGCGGGAGTGGCCGTGGGCGCCGGCGTGGCCACAGACGCGGCTCTCCGAGCTTTGCACTCATAGGTACCCAGAGCCTCCAGGTGCCGGCCCAGCAGATGGCCCGAGAGAACCCGGAGCCTCCGTCCGGCGCGATCCCGGCCCTGGTCCCGGTCCACTACTACAGAGTCAGAGCCCGCGCTGGTTCCCCCTGCTGCAGCCGCCGCCTCCGCCATGGCTTCCGCCTAATGCTGCCGCTCGGGACCGCTGGGCTCGGGTGAAAGGTCACTCAGAGCGGCGCCCGGCGCAACCATTCGCTGCGGCGCATCCCGGCAGCCACCGCGGCGACTGGGCGGCGGGTGCCAGGCGCCTGGGGCTTTGCATTCTCTGCCCCCGCCCACCGCGCCCGCCACCTCTACGCCGCCTCGCCTCGGCAGCAAGCACCTGCCAAGCAGGTGAGTCCGAACCCTCCCAGGATTGGTCCAGGCAGAGCTAGCCAGGATTTAGAGTCAAATCACAAGCGCTCCCCGAGGTGTTCTGGTACTCTGGGCGGTGTCCTTGGGTGTGACCACGGTATCAAAGGCGGGAAGATGCCTTGGGGCAAGAAGAGTGTGGGCGGTGCTGCTGGATTTGAGCGCGTAACCAGCATCATACTTTCCCTGATTGAGAGCCCAGCGCTCCACTTCTGCACCACCTCCCTGCGGAGTCACTAAAGTAACTCAAAACTGACTGGTTATCTGAAACCATTAGAACAACTTGCTTTCATTTTCTCATGGCCTACTACTTGCCAGGTACTGTGCTTAATACTAAATGTCAAGTAAGTAATCTCCATTTTACAGATGAAAAAGGGGGCGGGAGGGGGGGCTCATAGATATCCGAGGGCATGCAGCTTGTAAATGCTAAAGCTGAAATCTAATTTAGGTTCTCTTTCCATTATTGGATGGTGCGCCTTTCCTTACCCTAATGGAGGCAGAAGTGTTTTTGGGTTTTTTCGTCACAGATAATTACCTCAAAAACCATTCTTAACACTTTTTGGTATTTTACAAATTAACTTCATTTCCCGAAGATGGCACTCGTGAAATTAGGGGGATCTGATAGGATAGTGCTCCACAGGCATTTTCAGATAGTGCCATGCTTCAGAATTAGCTTAAACAAAATCTCCCACCTACACTGGTCGTTACCATTCTCCATCATGGATGACACCAACCTTCATGCTTTGCCTTCCTAGTTAAAAGAAAAATATTGGCACTGATCTGAAGAACACCACATCCCTAAGACTAGAGGTTGACTTGCTGTCCTCTATCGTCCTGCCACCTTCCAAGAACAGGTTGATGCCTTTACAGTGAGCTTCCAAAGAGTCCCACCCAGACTGGTTAAGAATTATCAATTAAGGGCTAGGAAAATTACTGTGGGAAGACCAACATCATCCTGCAGCCTGTTTTTCTACAGGCCTCAAGCTAAGAATGATTTTTATATTTGTAAAGGGTTGTAAAAGAAAAAAAGAGAAAAAGAATATGCAACAGAGACCTTTTGTAATCGTGCAAAGTTTAAAATATCTGGTTCTTTACAGGTCCTTATGTCCTTTGAAATCCATATATTCAAAGAAGTGTCCAGTCACATTAAAACAGCCCAAATGTCCAGCAATAGAAATGTGGTTAAATAAATTATAATTACAAATATGGTAAAGTATTTTTGCAGCAGCCCCCTCTCAATTAGAAATAGAGTGGGCATCACCACCCCAAAATCCTCAAGATTGGAGAATGAACAATGGACTAAAGTAGACTTACTATTATTCTATTATAGACTTTATATTATTCTAGCAGTGGAAGAACTTTTATCATTGGTATACAGGCAGTGACCACCAGAGGTTCTGAGGAGACGGAAAGGAAAGAATAGGCATTTTCAGGACGTTGGAATTGTCCTGCCTGGCATTGCAATGACAGATACAGGCCATTATATATTTTGTCATAACCCACAAAATTGTGCAGGAGAGAGTAGAAACTATAATGTAAACTATAGTCCACGGTTAATAGCAATGCTTCAATATGTGTTCATCAATTGTAACAAATGTACCACACTAATGAAAGATGTTGTTAATGTGGGAAAGTGTGGGAGGGGGAGGGGGTGGGGCATATGGGAATACCCCTATATTTTTTATGTAACATTTATGTAATCTAAAGCTTCTTTAAAAAAAAAATTATAAAAATAAAATTAATTTTGTACAACTGTGGAAACAGAAAATACTTAGGATTTTATATTAAATGAAAAAATAGCCATAATTGAGACATTTTTATGCATATCTCCTTACTCAACCTTTACAACAACACAATGACATAGGTTTTCTTATCTTTATTTTATAAATGAAGATTCAAGGAGAGTAAGAGTCTTTTCTGAAATAGTTATATGTTAACTCAAATACTAAATGCTTCCATGCTTTTGTCCTTATTCCACCATTAGAGTTTTAGGAATTAGCATTGTATGTTAAAACTTACTTATATAGGTTTGTTTTTATATGCATTTTCTTTTTACATATTCTAAAGTTGACCTTACTGAAACAAATTTTCACTCTAGACATGAACAGTACCTCTAGTTCTTAAGCTTTGAGTTTTAGAAAGAATTTCAGAGATTGCTACCACAGCTATCAGGACTTCAGTCCTGGAATACAAGAACATGAGACACACAGAGCACTTTCCCAGGTATTTGTAACTGAAAAAGAGAATCTTAAGTTGGTCTAGAGCCTTCCAAGCAGAAGTCTGTTCATAGTTGGCATTTTAAGGAATCAGCTGATGATCAGAAAAGTGGGTATATGCTGATGCACATTTGATAGCAGAGGAGAGAGATCCTGACCACCTGTCCTTTACTTGACTTCCTTGTCAATTAGAGGAGTTGTCTCCTGTTTTAAAATTTTTAAAGTACTACTGGTACTGTGTTTGAGAAACCTTCAGATGTCAAGTACAAAATCCTAGTGGTCTTCTTTTTGTCCTGCACAATCTGAAACACACACACACACACACACATACACACT
>PVKH010036958.1:0-11523 GCA_004027955.1 Chaetophractus vellerosus | reverse complement strand
TGGTCCAAATGTCTCTTCTATTTAAACCTATGTTTGATGGTAGAGTTTTAGGTGTACTTCCACAGACCGGAGACTACAGGCTGACCATAAGCCACCCGGGTACAGAAACTCTGTGGACCCGCAACTCCTATGCTACAACTCAATGGACTCAACCAGGACACCTAGTTGGGAGTTGACGATGGAAGACGGCTACACAGGGGAATCCAGAGAGCCTGCAGCTGCAGGCAGGATAATCCCTTCCATTGTGGAGGGGACATCACCATTCCAGAATCTCTGGATTGGGGGAACAACTATGGACTAGAATGGACTTATTGGACTCCTGATATAGAGTTATGGTATATGCAATGCAAGAAATTGCAAAATTATGTGGAGCCAGGGTCATTGGGCAGTTTTGGAGCAGGGTGAGGGAAGAGCAATTGTAATGCAGGGTTTTTTTTTTGGGGGGGGGACCTGGTAATTGTCATGGATGATGCTGCAATAGAGGATGTAGGCCGGTTTGTATGATTATGTATCATTTGGAACTGTAGGGAAGAGAGGGTTTTCTACAGCCTGAACTGTGACCTATGCCTAATGGCAAAGCCCGAAAATGTGTGTATCTATCAGAGGCATTATGCCACACTGAGAGATGTGCATGTGGGGGGTTGTGGGAGGGGTGGGGGTGGCATATGTGTATTCCTGGAATCTCTGTGTAACATTTATGTAATCAATGTTTCCTAAAAATGTATATAGATATATTTTCTTAAAAAAAGAAGCCAAGCAAGAGATAGCCCAATAAAGTTTCCAGAATTGCTAAAAATATATATATATATCATGGACCAACTTCATGAAGTGAAGGAAGAGATTAAGGATATTAAGAAGACACTGGGAGCACATACTGAAGAAATTGTAAACATACATAAAAAGATAACGGATATGATGCCAATGAATAGCATAATCCAAGAAATAAAAAAGATGACGGATTCACATAACAGCAGATTTGAACAGACAGAAGAAAGAATTAGTGATGTGGAAGACAGTACATCTGAAATCAAACAGATAGTAGAAAAGATAGATAAAAAGATAGAAAAAATCCAGCAGGGACTCAGGGATTTAACCAATAACACAAAATGTACAAACATATGCAATATAGGCATCCCAGAAGGAGAAGAAAAGGGAAAGGGAACAGAAGGAGTTTTGAAGGAAATAATGGCTGAAAATTTCCCAACCCTAATGAGGGAGATGGATGTACATATCCAGGAAGCACAGCACACCCCAAACAGATTAAATCCCAACAGGCCAACCCCAAGACATATACTTGACAAAACGTCCAATGCTCAAGACAAAGAGAAAATACTCAAGGCAGCAAGAGAAAAGAAAATCATCACATATAAGGGAAGCACAATAAGATTAAGTGCTGACTTCTTAGCTGAAACCATGGAGGCAAAAACACAGTGGTATGACATAGTCAAGGCACTAAAGGAAAAAACTTCCAGCCAAGAATTCTCTATCCAGCAAAGCTGGCATTCCTAAATGAGGGAGAGTTCAAAATATTCACAGATAAACAGAAATTAAGGGAATATGCCAATAAGAAAGCTGCACTTCAAGAAATATGAAAAGAAGCTCTAAAGGTTGAAAGGAAAAAACAGGAGAGAGAGAGTTGGAGTAGAGTGTAAGAACAACAAAAATGACATTAAGAGAAAAAAAACTATGTAGATTATCTATAAATCCAAAGAAAATATGGCAGATGTAAGAAATTCATTGAAAGTAATAACACTGAATGTTAACGTATTAAACTCACCAGTCAAGAGACACAGGTTGGCAGAATGGATAAAGAAATATGACCCATCTATGTAGTGTTTACAAGAGACTCACCTTAGACCCAGGTATTCAAGGAAGCTGAAAGTAAAAGGCTGGAAAACAATTTTACAAACAAATAATAACAAAAAAGGCAGGTGTAGCTATCCTAATATTGGACAAAATAGACTTTAAATGCAAATGCATAACAGACAAAGATGGGCACTATATAATGGTAAAAGGGGTACTCTGTCAAGAAGAGAGAAAAACCATAAACATTTACACTCCTAATCAGGCTGCCTCTAAAATGTGAGGCAAACACTCGAAAAAATAAGTGGAAAAATAAATGCCTCTAAAATTATAGTGGGGCACTTTAATACACCATTATATCCATTAGACAGAACATCTAGACATAGAATCAGTAAAGAAACAAAGAACCTGAATACTACATTAGAGGACCTGGACCTCATGGACATATACAGATTGCTACACCCTAATACAGTGGGATATACATTCTTCTAGAGCGCACATGGATCATACTCCAAGATAGACCACATGCTAGGCCATAGAACAACACTTAATGAGTTCAGAATGATTGAGATTATACAAAGGAACTTCTCTGACCACAATGGAATGAAGTTGGAAATCACTAAGGGCCAGAGAAAAAAAAAGCTCTTCCAAAAAATAGCAATAGAAGGAACACTCCCTAACTCATTCCATGATGCCAACATTACCCTAATACCAAAGCCAAACAAAGATACCACAAGAAAGGAAAATTACAGACCAATTTCTCTAATGAACCTAGATGCTAAAATCCTCACCAAAATACTTACTAATTGCATTCAACAACATATCAAAGCATTCTATACCATGACCAGGTGGGTATGATCCCGGGTATGCAAGAATGGTTCAACATAAGAAAATCAATCAATGTCATATACCACATAAACAGATTGAAAGAAAAAATCACATGGTCATCTCTATAGATGCAGAAAAAGCATTTGACAAAATACAGCACCGTTTCCTGATAAAAATCACTGCAAAAGATAGGAATAGAATGAAACTTTCTGAACATGATAAAAGGTATATATGAAAAACCCAAAGCTAACATCATCTTCATTAGGGAAATCCTAAAAGCCTTCCCTCCATGATCAAGAACAAGACAGGGATGCCCACTATCACCACTCTTATTTAACATTGTCCTGGAAGTGCTTGCTCGATCACTGAGGCAAGAAAAAGATATAAAAGGCATCCAAATTGGAAAGGAAGAAGTAAAAATTTCATTATTTGCAGACCACATGATCCTATTCTTAGAATGCCCCGAGAAATCTACAACAAACCTACTAAAACTTATAAGTAGTTCAGTGATGTTGCAGGCTATAATATCAATGCTGAAAAATCAGAAACATTTCTGTACACCAACAACGAGCAATGTGAAGAGGAAATTTTTAAAAATCCCATTTACAATAGTAACAAAAAGAATCAAATACCTAGGAATAAATTTAACTAAAGATGTAAAGGACTTATATGCAGAAAACTACACAACGGTGTTAAAGGGGGTCAATGAAGACTTTAGTAAATAGAAGAAAATCCCCTGTTCATGGATAGGAAGACTAAGTATCATCAAGATGTCTATCCTACAGAAAAGAATCCACAGATATAATGCAATCCCAATACAATTTAACACTATATTTTTTAAGGAATTGGGAAAACTGACTATAAAATTTATTTGGAAAGGTAAGAAGCCCTGAATTGCAAAAGACATATTGAAAAAGAAAAATGAAGTTGGAGGTATCACATTACCTGACTTCAAAAACATACTACAAAGCTACAGTGGTGAAAACAGCATGGTATTGGCACAAGGATAAACACATTGACCAGTGGAACATAATTCAGAGTTCTAATATAGATTCTTGCATATACAGTCACGTGATATTGGACAAGGCCACCAAGCCCACTCAGTGGGGAGAGAATGGCCCTCTTCCACAAGTGGTGCATGGAGAACTGGATATCCATATCCAAAAGAATGAGAGAGGAACACCAGCTCACATTCTGTATGAAAATTATCTCAAGGTGGATCAAACATCTAAATATAAGAGCCAAGACCATAAAAGCCTTGGAGGATAATGTAAGGAGGCATCTACAGGACCTTGTAATAGAAAATCATTTCATGGACTTCACACCCAAAGCACAAGCAGCAAAAGAAAAAATAGATAAATGGGATCTCCTATAAATTAAAACCTTTTCCACCTCAAAGGATTTTATCAAGAAAATATAATGGCAGCCTACCCAATGGGAGAAAATATTTGGCAACCATTTATCTGATATGAGCCTCATATCTTGCATATATAAAGAGATCATACACCTCGAAAATAAAAAGAGTAACAACCCATTTAAAAAATGGACAAGTGACCTCAAAAGACAATTCTCCAAGGAAGAAACACAAATGGCTAAAAAGCACATGAAAAAATGCTTGACATCTCTAGCTATTAGAGAAATGTAAATCAAAACTACAATGAGATACCATCTTACACCCATTAGAATGGCGGCTATTAAAAAAACTGCAGACTATAAATGTTGGAGAGGATGTGGAGGAATGGGAACCCTCATCCACTGCTGGTGGGATTGTTGATTGGGACAGCCACTGTGGAGGACATTATGGTGGTTCCTCAAAAATCTAAATATAGATCTTCTATATGATCCAGCAATTCCACTGTTGGGTATATATCCAGAAGAATTGAAAGCAAAGACACGAACAGATATATATATACACCAATATTCATAGCAGCATTGTTCACAATTGCCAAAAATTGGAACCAAACCAGGTGCCCAACAACAGATGAATGGATAAACATAATGTGGTACATACATACAATGGAATACTACTCAGCAGTAAGAAGGAATAAAGTGTTAACACATGGGATAACATGGATGAATCTTGAAGACCTTATGTTGAGTGAAGCAAGCCAGGCTTTGAAGGATGAGCTGTACATGACCTCACTGATATGAATTAAGGAAATTGAGCAGTCCCTGAGAACTAGAGTCTGAAAGGTAGGTTTACAAGGAAGAGAAAGAGAAGAGAAAATTGTGGGACATCATCCATAGGGACACAATCTGTGGTGAGGTGATGGAGTGTGGTTGCATGTTGGGGGATTGGTCAGGTGAGTGGTGATATTGTTGGGTTTTGTGGTGCAGGGTTGTTGGCTGGGAGGACTGGGAGGGCAGGTTGGAGAGCCCAGGATGCTTTGGGGGAGTGGAGGAGGGACTGGATGAACGCTGGTGTTTGTGAGTGAGGGGTTATGACCAAAGTGGTGGGAGTGCTCTTATTGCAATGTGGAAGGTAGATGTCGCAGCTTGGCGGTGTGGGTTGGGGGGCATTTAGAGGGGTGTATCTGGTGGGGCCTCAGCGGTTTGTGGGAATGTTCATCCTGTCGTGGTGTGGTGTGTCATTGGGTGGAGAACCTGCATGGTGGGGGGGGAGGGAGATGGGTTCCCTATTTTTGTAGGTCTGATTCACTCAGAAATAGACAGGGGGTGTCTCTTGGGAGCACGGATGGTTCCTGGAGTGGAATGAACTGGTGAGCCAAGACACTCTGTGGCATGTATCTGTGAATACTGACATCCAGGGAGTCGAGGTGGGGGAGGGGTGTTGTGGGCCCTGGTGTGGGGGAGGTACAGGGTGGATCGAACAGAGGGTGTTTGGTGCCCCGTGGAAGTGTTTTCCATTACCTTGTGGGGGTGGACATGTTACAGGGTGATAGTCATCAAAATTTATAAAAGTGTATCAGCTAAAATGCGGACCTTGATGTGAACCAATGACAATGTTTGGGAACTATGTTTCACTATCTGTATGTCAGTTATGTTGGTGCTGCCATCCACATACAAAAAGGTTTTGGTATGGGGTGGGGATGGAGGAGGAGGTTGAATATATGAGATTGTCTTGTATTCTGTGTGTGACTCTGCTGTGACCTAAAACTTGTTTGAAAATTAAATGATAAAAGGACGGCTGCTTGAGAGTGAGAAGAGGGAGGTGCCATGAAACAGACTGGACACCAGATTTTGCACAGACAAGTCAAATTGAAAACAAAAATTTTAATATATATATATTATTATTTCACATTTTTTAAAACACCAATACTTTAAAACATCTTGTTTTCTTTTTTCTATTTTTTTTAATTTTTTAAAATTATTTTTTATTTTTTAAGTTCTCATATATTTTAACTCATACATTTAAATATCATTATTATTTAATTTTCCTATTCATTGCAATTTGCTATTGTTATGGTTTCACCTTTGAAGAGGCTCTGGATCACAGAAGGGTGACAACAGGGATGGGAAATGATCATTGGTGGGGGTGTCAGTGTTGGGGGTACATGGGAGGAAGTCCACCTGAACATAAAAAAAGGCATGCATAATTGTTCAAATGCTCATGGGGCATGGTCACAGGGTGAAGAATTACTCAATAAATGGGAGAACACTGAATTCCCATTTTGGAGAGCTCTGCCATATTCTCCAGGAGAGTAGCAACATCCCCCCATGTGCAGGTGCAGTGTCTGGCAAAGGAGCATGATCCATTCATGGGTCCTTGTCATTGATGACAAGCCTCATGAGTCTTTGCTCTTGAAATTGAAACAGCCTAGTGTTATGTGGTGCCTAAGAGTTGCCTCTGGAGAACCTCCTTGTTGCTCAAATGTGGCCTCTCTCTAAGCCAAACTCAGCATATGAATGTATTACCTTCCTCCCAGTGTGGGACATGACTCCCAGGGATGAGCCTCCCTGGCAACGAGGGATTACTAACAAATGCCAACGGGCAATATGACTGGAAAAAAACTTTGAATAAAAGGGGAAATGGTAAAGACAAATGAGTTCATAGGGCTAAGCAACTTCAAAGTGAGTTGGGTGGTCAACCCAGAGGTAACACTTATGCAGATCCTAGTAGGACCTCCTAGGTTTCCCATATGGATATCACCCCAAACAGAGGGCCTCTTGTGGGCTTTGGAGATATCCAGGTCCTATATCAGGGCAGATAGCCCCAGAGTTTGGTGCCTTACCAGTGGGCCCTAATTTGGAAACCTTGCTCCTGAGAGTGACAGTCTGACCAAAATAGGTCTTCACTGCACGTTGTCCATCTGTCTCTTCTATTCAAACCTATATTTGATGCCAGAGGTTTAGGTGTACTTCCAGAGGCCAGAGACTACAGGCTGTCCATGTGCCAGCTGGGTCCAGAGGCTCTGTGGACCTGCAACTCCTACTCTACAACTCAATGGACTCACCTAGGACATCTAGTGGGGATATGATGATGGACGACAGCTATCCTGGGGAATGGAGAGAGCCTGCAGCTGCAGGCAGTTTAATCTCTTCCATTGTATCCATGGGATATAAGCCCCCTCTCACTTGGTGGTGGAGGGGACATCACCATCCTAGACTCCAGGATTGTTGGAAGAGCTATGGCCTAGAGTGGACTTGTTGGTGTCCTGTTATAGACTTGTGATTCACACAATGGAAGAAATTGCAAAATTAGGTGGAACCAGGGGCCACTGGATGCTTTGCGGGCAGGGAGAGGGAAGGTCAGTTGTATTACAGGGGCTTTATTTTAGGACTTGGGAATTGTTTTGGGTGATGTTGCAATTGAAGATATAGGCCATTTTATACCATCATATATCATGTAGAGCTGTAGGGAGAGGGAGGACTACAGTCTGAACTGTGGTCCATGCTTGGTGGCAAAGCTCAAAATGTGTATATCTATTACAGGTGTTGTGCCACACTGATGAAGGATTATATGTGGAAGGTTGTGGGAAGTGTGGGAGATGGGGCATATGGGTACTCCTAAAATTTCTTTGTAACATTTATGTAAGTTGATGTATCCTTTAAAAAAATGATTAAAAATTGAAAAAGAAATAAAAACTTAGAATAGAAAGATAAATTAACCAACTGAATAAGCCCATCAAGATAAATAGATGACTAGACATCAGCAAAAAATTCCAAGGTATACTAAGAAATAGGGTGTCATTGCCCAATCTAATGAACAAAACAAAAAGCAGGAGGAGATGCACAATGTGGAACAACTAATCAAGGATCTCCAGACAAATATCCTTGATCAACTCAATGAAATGAAGGACATCAAGAATACACTGTTGGAACATACTGAAGAAATTGTAAACCTACATAAAAAGCCAACAAATTTTATGAAATAAATAATATACTAGAAGCAAATAATAGCAAATTTGAACAGGCAGAGGAAAGAATTAGCGACTTCAAAGATAAGACATCAGTAATTGCACAAATAAAAGAATAGACAGATTTTTTTTTAATGGAAATATTCAGCAGTGGGGGTTGGTGGCAGGAGCCGCAGACCAGGCACCAAGAGGGCCTGCAGATGGAGCCAGCGGCCAAGACAAAGGTGAGGGTGAGTGCAGCGCCAGGCCCCATCGTGAGCTGGACCCCATGCCTCGCCCTCGAAGCCCCCTGGGTGGGGGCCCGTCGCCTCAATTCAAAGTCTACCCGCCTTGCGCTGCGAGATCTGGGCTAAGCCTGTGGCTCAGTATCAGGTCTGGACGAGGTTCTCAAGTACAAGAATTCTGCCTTTGGGTTTTCTTCCATTCGCTATGAGAAATTGTTACATGAGCATTTCGAAATTCAGGGCAGGTGGGTGACTGAAGAAGTCAACCGTCCTGATGGGAAATGGAAATGAAGACCCCCTCCTCCCAACTTTCCAGGTCTGGAAGTCGGGAGGGTGGTGCGAAGGGCAGGCAGAGAGCGTTGGGGTCCTCCAGGTGAGAGTTTCGGACCGGGCAGAGACCCCAGCGGGGGGACCTGGACTCTAGCCCGAGGCTCACTGTGCGTTCTGCCCGCGGGTCTCCCTGTGGTTCTTCTCCGGTCCTGGAAGAGAAAGCCCTGGTCACCTCCTCAGAGGAGCTCGGGCTACTCTTACAGGTTGTTTTATCCAGTGCTTGCTGCTTTAGTTGTAATTTTTCGTAGCGGGTGTGGTAGGTAGTGGTTCGCTGATGCTGCATTAATAGATGAAAAGGAGCCCGTTCTGCTGACTTAATATGTACCTGAAACAACATTCCTCTTTAGCTGTTAGTATTTAAAATAATAAGCTTTTTGTGGGGGGCTTTGGTGATATGCAGTTTAAAAAATTAAACTTTTTCTAAAAGGGCCTGGCATGCAGTAGCTGCTCAATACAATATTTAATGGATGAATGAATGAAACAAAAAAAAAATCAGCCAAAGCTGGTAAATGCCATGTGCTTTTATTTATATGCTTGTTTTTGTTTTTTACCTAATACATACGGAAGAAATTAGTGTGCTTTTGAGGGCCTGTGGCATGGTCTGGAGCTGCTTTTTGAGCAAGAACTCTAAAACTTATTTTTTTTAATTGTTGCACTAATATAATTAAACGTCACCATTTACTCAGCAGTTATTCATTAAGCCCAACTATGTACTGGGACCTGTGTTGGATGCTGAGTATTCAGGGGCCAACAAAACACAAACTCGAGTATGAAGTTCTCTCCTTATGGATGTTGCCAGCAGGGACTGCCTTACAGCCCCTAGTGCCTACTTAAGTTGGGAAAGGTGAACTGAGTGAAGTGAAGACCAGTAATAGTCTATTTATAGGTTAATAAGTTGCATTATAGGGCTAAGATGATTAGGTTACACTTTCATATTGTGAATTTATAAAAATATTACCATCCATCATCCCATCACCCCAAATTAGCAGGCTTTGGAGCAGTGTATTTCTTGTATTTATTGAAGGGTAATATAACTCTGGTTTTGTTTGCTGTAGATAATCTTTGAATGAACAATATTTATATATTTTTTAAATCCCTTAAAAGAAATGTTGGATTCTTTATCTTTAGGAAATATTTTTAAATAAATCATCATTTCATGTATTTTATTTTGACCTTTTATTCACCATTTACAAATATAGTTTTCACTTGGTAGTGCTACAAAGGGAAGGATTCATGGTAATAATTTGTGGTTCCATGTTTGGGCTTTCCCTTTACTATTATAGCTGAGATAAAACTCCTTTAAAAACAGGATGATATTTGTAGTATTGTCTTTGTTGATTTTGGACATAAGGTGGCATTTTTATCTTATTTATATATGTTTTAAAAGAAAACAGTATTAGAAACATTGTAATACATATTAGTTTGGTTATTCCATGTATTTTTCTGTTTATTTCTCAAATGCTTGTTCTATATTATTATCTAGTTAGAGGCATGCATTATTTTATTTGACTGCTTCAGGAGCCCAAATTAATATATTCCAAAAGTCAGTCTTGCTCACTAAAAAATGATATAGATTAACAATTTTTAAGTTAGTTTTTAAACATAGGTAGGCCCTTTTGATTTATCAATGCTCATAACATTTTATACATTATTGAAGATAATGTGTACAATCAAATAGAACTTTCAGATTTTCGATTTATTGGCTGTTAACATCTTATGACTGTTCTTCCTAGGAAGATTAAGGAAAGTAGTTCCTCACATTTTAGTGGTAGAAAATTGGGATAGTTTTTCTTAGTCTGAAAGAAAAAATTCCATACCCACCTATTATTGGCCCTTAACATGGATATAGTAACTTCTTTGCCATTGATGCAAGAATATTACAATATTACAATATTGCTGTTAACTGTAGGCCATAAGTTACATTAATTGTATTTTCCCCATGCATCACCATATTCTTACCCCTTGTAATAGTGACATACATTTGTTCTAGCTCATAGAAGAACATTCTTGTATTTGTACTATTAATCACAATCCTCATCCACCACCAGATTCACTATGTTATTCAGATGGTAGAATATTCTTTAGCTTTCTTTGAATTGACATTTGTGTCCACAGACTACCCCTTTCAGCCACAATCCCATTTATAAATCAGCCATATTAGTTATACTCACTATAATGTGTCTCTGTCCATTTCTACACTTTTGCAGTCAAGCTAATTGAAAATTCTACGTACATTAAACATCAGTACTCCTTCTCAGCCCTCATCCTATCTCCTAGTAAGCTACACTCTAGATTTTAACTCCATGTGTTTATTCTTCGTATTTAGTTCATGTTAGTGAGACCATAAAATATTTGTCCTTTTGTGTCTGTTTTATTTCACTCAATGTAATGTCCTCAAGGTTCATCCATGTTGTGATATGTGTCCCAGTTTCATTTCTTCTTATAGTAGCATAGTATTTCATCATATGTATATACCACATTTTGTTTATCCATTCATAATGACTATTTTTTGTACTTAAAAAATACTATAGGAGTCCAGCTTTAGCCCAGTGGATAGGGCACCAGTTCACCACATGGGAGGCCCCGGGTTCAGTTCCCAGGGACCTCTCCAAAGCAGGCAGACCACCTTGAGACGGCAAAGCTGCCATGGACAGGGCAAAGCCACCATGGGCAGGGCAAGCCACCCACGAACAGAGCAAAGTTGCTGCCCATGAATGGAACAGAGCCACCCACAGCGGGGCAGGCCGCCTGCGCAGTGGGCTGACTCAGCATGTCGCCACAATGGGGGGAGACAAAAGCAGACACAGAAAAATGCAAAAAGTTGAACACAGCAAGAGCAATCAGAAAGGGGGGGGGATATGTAGCAACAACAAAAAAATACTATAACTGTTTTCAAAGTATTATTTCTATCTTGGGGTAGTTCCTAATGTTTTGAGGCTAAATAAATTCTATGATTATCCCATTTTATGACTGTTAAAATTATTTGAAATGTTGGTGTTTTCTTTCCCTTTATCGTATAG